>JACEIK010011280.1:22430-38062 GCA_018107945.1 Datura stramonium
ATTTAAATACACAAACATCTCAACACCGATGGATTCACACCACAGGGAAAACTAGTTTAACCCACAAGTTCTTGATTTCTACTGAGTTGTGACTAGGGCTGAATTATGCTACCAGCTGTAATCTTTCATAATTTCAAGAAATAAGGAACAACTAAGAAATATAAGATCATGAGAAATATCCCCTTTGAATCCACCATGAAACCTGTCTGAAAACTTTTCCAGAAATGCAAAAGCTTAGGGCTAGAATTTACTTTACAGGGACAACATCAATATAACTATAAACTGGTGTAAATATATCTACTATTTACAAGAATAATATCACACATGAATTAGAAAATATCTAGCTAACAAATAATTCCACAATCGATAACTCAGGGCTAGAAGTAATGGAGAAAACTAGAAAAGATCTTGGGGGACACAAGGGAAAAATTATTCCCTTGTTTAAATCCCACATACCTAGCTAAGAATTTCTGGAGAAGGAAGCTTGAACTGCTGCAAAGTTGAGGAACCCTAGTTCTTGCTTGAGAGGAAAAGAGTCTGGAGTTCCTACAGTCTGCTTACGATCTGTTTCTCAGTTTATTAGGAAAGACTGAGAGGTTAGACTAGGATAATCCGCTTTAATTCGTTCCTTAGGAGTCCCAAAATGACGTCATTTAAGAGTTAGAAGCATAGAATTTTACCAAAATACCCTTGGACTATCGATCTGGAAAATTTCCTGAGAGAACCAACAATCAATATAGTGGGTTGTTTTTTTAAACAACCGATTGTTGGTCAAGTCGTTGCTGCTCCTGTTGCATTCGAAACACACTCTAGAACTCATTCAATGACACAAACAATGGCCAGTTGAATAAAACAACGGACCGTTGAATCCCCTTATTGGTTCTGGACTGATTTTGGACTATTTCTAAGAAGTTGGATTCCACAGGAAGGAACAACGGGTCATCCTTTCAACCAACGACCTGTATTGTGGTCCGTCCAAAGTCTGGTGATGTTTAACTAAACCAATCATAACTTTTTACTCCATACTCCAATTGATGCAAGGTCGGATGCGTTGGAAAGAAAACTAAAAGAGCTTAAATTTTATATATTCAATCACTCCAAAACACTTTTTAAGATGGGAGATATTTTCATTTTAAGTTTACCCATGTAAAAACTTATACAAAAACTCAATCGGTAAGAAATATCTCAACTCAACTTTGTGCTAGAGGTTCCTTATGAACTTAATATGTGCCCATTGCACTTGTCATACCAGGGAATTGATCCTAAGACCTTGTCTCCATAATTTTACTAGGCTCTGGTCTACCAAAATATCCAGGACGATTCTAAACTTAGCCAGAAATTTTCAACACACTGACAGAACCAACGACCAAATCCAACAGGCCATGGTACCATACAACGGACCGTTGGTTTTCCCCATTCTTCCATCAAAATTCTCTTAATCTATTCCAATAGCCATAATGAACGACCCGTTCAACCAAACAACAGATCGTACAATCCCATCGTGGGTTCTAGCAAACTTCTTACAGTTCTCCAGACACCAAACAACGATCACCTCCAACGACCCGTTGGACTTTACAATGAATCGTACTGAGGTTTATTGTTTGGTTCTGGCACTATTTTACTTTTTTTTTCTGTTATAAGCCTTGGGTTTGATCTAGGGAACTTTTGGGATGTTACAATATCTCCCACTTGGGAACATTCGTCCTCGAATGAAGACTACATAAGTTGAAAAGGTAGATGAAAGAGATGCAATTCCCAAAACTATATGTTGTGGAAAGAACACCGAAAGAAAATTCTTTCCCCTTTTTATCTGGCACAAAACTGACACAGATTGATCCTTCGTTCTCAAATTGCTTCTTAATACTAAGCTAGGATTCACAATATCTAATCTAACTAAGGGTAGGGATTTATGAGCATGAGCCATTCCTAACATCTTAAACTGAGCACATACATAAGATAGCCTGGTTCTACTAAACGTACTAAGCAACTTCTATAGACTGAGTTCAAGTTGACTACACCGAAAAACATAAATTAACACATATAACTGATTCATACATGAAAATAAGCATAAAGGACTCATAGAAAAAGACTGCCATCACCATCTGAAGTGATTATCTATACTTCTAGCAGTCTGAACATAAGCATGAGTAGGATGTATTGTTAACTAAAACACATGAGATAACATCCGAATGGGAAGGATTGACATCCTATAGCTACTATTTCTTGAGCGCTTCTACTAGAACACTTAGGACTTGACTTGGCCTCTTTAACTTACCATCTCCCGCTTATCTTAAAGTCATCATTCTCAGGCTTTTGGATCCTTTCTTAAGGCTAGGATAACATCACTAACTCTTGAATTCTCATTCACCTCAATAAGCTATCACCGAAGGCTTCATACTTATAACCATTTCATACTAGTCAAGGGATAATTCTTATACTAACATGCTAAATGGAATCTCATACCTTATACTGTGGCTCCTAGGCCTACAACATGCAAGGATCAGGATGAGAAGCATCTTAACATACTTGCTACTATATACGGAGTCCATCTGTACTGGATGTTGTGCCCTGCTGAGATGGGAAAGCTGTTGGAGTTACTGGGATGGTAGGTGGAGTTCTCCCATGTTCAGCTATGGGGAAATTCTTTATTCTATGGCCTGACTTACCCCACCCAAAACATCTTTCCTTACAAAATAAACATTTTCCAGGGTGTCTCCTTCTATATTTCTCGCAAACTGGGTGACTTGATTGGGCTGCAGAAGAGCTAGCCGAAGCTCTACCTTCACCCTGTTTGGCTGCTGGGCACTCTCTGAGTCTATGGCCTGACTTGCCGCACCAAAAGCAACCGCTTGAGCCAGCTTTGAATTCTCCCAAATGTTTCTTCCCACAATTCTTGCAAGCTGGCCATGTAATCTCCTTTACTCTGGGTTTCTTAGGATCCTTAGCTATCAATGATGCTGGGGCTGATGACGTCCTGCAAAACTGGAAACGTGGTCCACCACTCATCCTTTATTGGGAAAACCCTGAGTCCTTTATCTTTTCCCTCTTACTCCCCTTTCTTTTTCCCCTGAACTTTTCATCCTCTATCATACTATGAAACTTAGGTGGACTCCTTTTTGTGATGTTCTGAACCCTAGTAGCTATCATCTCTTTTATAGGGTTCCTAGGTGCGTCTGCCTGCTAGTTAAGCAGAGTGGTTGTGGCTCATATTAACACTTTGAGGGCAACCTCAAGCTCCGCATCAGTCACTTGCCCACTAAGGGGGCCTACTGGAGTTGGTGGGACTGGTGGATACCCGTTATTTTTTCCTCTTCCACTATCTATTCTGGGAGGCATGGTTCACTTAAATAAAACAGAGCACGAGTTAGAAGGGAATTTCCTGAATTGAACTTTAACGCACGATAAAGAGTATGAATAAAATAGAGTTTTCCTAGTAACATCTTGTAGCTTCCTCATCATAAGTGTGGCGTGCTTCACACCCATGAAAAGAACTCTACTCGATGTAGCTTTTAGACTTTCTTNTCTAAACCTAGTGCTCTGATACCAAGTTTGTCACGCCCCGAGTCTACACCCTGGACGGGACACGGTACTTGGAGTCACAAGTAACCCCAAGTCAACCCCTTGCCTATCATACACTGGTATTCTAAGTAAAAAATGCATAGCGGAAGCATTAAATTAACATAAAACATTTTAGAAAGCTAACACTGACACATAAGGTTTAAAACATCTGAACGATCTGAGAGTCTGAAATTAATTCTGTGTCTGAAAGCCATCTAACTAATGAGTTGATGGGACAAGGCCACAACTAACTCTAAGTATAACAAGAAATAATGAAATGACGGAAAGAATAAAATAACGCCCTCGAAAGATGAGGACTCACACTTCTGCTGTTGAGGAGGATCTGAATTGCGGCGACTAACGAAATTGAGTTTAAGAACCTGTGCCTGTCTCATGTTATGATACAGTAGTACTTTGAATATACTGAGTAAGTAGGATAAAACATAATGTTGGATATAACTGACTGACTGAAATGACATGCAATGACCAACTAATATACTGAACTGAAACAACTGAAGTAAATTGAGATGGTAAAGATGGCCCTATCAAGTGGTCAAAGAGATGCCCCAAGTCTGAAAAACTAAGTCGAAATACTACATTGGCTGATCTAACTGAACTGAGCTGACTAGTGGGAGAGGCTATAAAACACATATAACCACGTGAGCTAGACGTGGAGTCCGATGTACACACCCTGTTAGTAGGACCCAATATACCATGCCAGGGTATAAAGGCATGGACGGTGAGATTACTGTTTGGGGCCATGAGACCAATAAATATAACCTACGATGGCAAGTAGTTCTGGAACCTTCGTGCGTTGGAACCCCGACCCTCTCAGTGCTATGTCCTACTCCCACTGGATAATCCTACCATGAATACTACTGCCAAGCGGATAGCTCGATACTGGGGCCCAAGACTATAACTGACTCAGGGATACTGTCTGAGAGCACCCTAAGCATCTGATTGGAATGGATTTGGAAATTGGTGTTTCATGATTTGTCAGAGCTGCTCAACTAGGAGCGTTGTAGACGTCTTAAAAACCAACTAAAACTCATATATGATGTCTGAATATAAATAATGATAATTGGGAGGCACCTCTGACACGTCAAGAATTTATTGTAATCAAACTGATCAGCTGACATTTTTCTGGATAACACTGAGGTTGCTAAAAATCTGACTGAGGCTAGAATGACATGATTCTGACTAAGACTAGACTGATATAATTTTGACTGAGACTTTAACTAAAATGTAAATACACAAACATATCAACACCGACGAAATCACGCCACAGGGAAAACTAGTTTAACCCACAAGTTCTTGATTTCTACTGAGCTGCTACTAGGGCTGAACTATGCTACTAGTTGTAATCTTTCATAATTTCAAGAAATAAGGAATAACTAAGAAATACAAGATCATGAGAAATATCCCCTTTGAATTCACCATGAAACCTGTCAGAAAACTTTTTCAAAAATTCAAAAGCTTAGGGATAGAATTTACTTTATAGGGACAACATCAATATAACTATAAACTGGTGGAAATATATCTACTATTTACAAGAATAATATCACACATGAATTAGAAGATATCTAGCTAACAAATAATTCCACAATCAATAACTCAGGGCTAGAACTAATGGAGAAAACTACAAAAGATCTTGGGGGACACAAGGGAAGAATTATTCCCTTTTTGAAATCCCACATACCTAGCTAAGAATTTCTGGAGAAGGAAGCTCGAACTGCTGCAAAAGATGAGGAACCCTAGTTCTTGCTTGAGAGGAAAAGAGTCTGGAGTTCCTATAGTCTACTTACGATCTGTTTCTCAGTTGATTAGGAAACACCAAGAGGTTAGACTAGGAAAATCCACTTTAATTCGTTCCTTAGGAGTCCCAAAACAACGTCATTTAAGAGTTAGAAGCATAGAATTTTACCAAAATACCCCTGGACTGTCGATCTGAAAAATTTCCTGAGAGAACCAACGACCAATACAACAGGTCATTGTTTGAAACAACCGGCCATTGGTCAAGTCGTTGCTTCGCCCGTTGCATTCAAAACACTTTCTAGAACTCATTCAATGACCCAAACAACGGCCAGTTGAATCAACCAATGGACCGTTGAATCCCCTCGTTAGTTCTAGACTGATTTTGGACCATTTCCCAGAAGTTGGATCCCACAGGAAGAAACAACGGGTCGTCCTTTCAACCAACGACCCGTACTGTGGTCCGTCCAAAGTCTGGTGTTGTTTCACTAAACCAGTCATAACTTCTTACTCCAAACTCCGATGGATGCAAGGTTGGATGCGTTGGAAAGAAAACTCAAAGGGATTCAATTTGATATATTTAATCACTAAAAAACACTTTTTAAGATGGGATATATATTCATTTGAAATTGACCCTTGTAAGAACTTTTACAAAAACTTAATCGGTAAGAAAGCTCTCAACTCAACTTTGTGCTAGAGGTTCCTTGTGAACTTAATATGCGTCCATTGCACTTGTCATACCAGGGAATTGATCCTCAAACATTTTCTCCATAATTTCACTAGGCTCTGGTCTACCCAAATAGCCAGAACGGCTCTAAACGTAGCTAGAAATTTTCAACACACTGACAAAACAAACGACCCAATCTAATGGGTCGTGGTACCATACAACGGACCGTTGGTTTTCCCCATTCCTCCATCAAAATTCTCTTAATCTTTTCCAATGACCATAATGAACGACCCATTCAACCAAACAATGGTCTGTACAATCCCCCCGTGGGTTATGACAAACTTTTTACAGTTCTTCGGACACCAAACAACGAGCACCTCTAACGACCCGTTGGACCTTAAAATGAACTGTACTGAGGTTCGTTGTTTAGTTCTGGTACTATTTTACTTTTGTTTTCAGCTGTAAGTCTTGGGTTTGATCTAGGGAACTTTTGGGGTGTTACACCATAGGTGTCAATCTTCTTCAATTTTGTGATATTGAAGAGAAATCCTTTCTACCCATTGCATGTTTCCAATTGAAATTCAACTTATGTCTAGGAGAATCTATTAAACAAGGGTTATTCATTGAGTTATTGTTGATTGATGCTAACCCAACATAAATTTGCTCTTTCAAGCCTCATAAAGGTAATTGGGTAGGATTTGATGACTCTCATCACAAATCACATACTATAAAGAAAAAATAAATCAAATGTTCTTAGGTTCAAAATCAATTTTACCAAATTAGGATCATTATGGTTCACAACCCAAGATCTGGGTTTAGTTAGCCATAGAAAGAAGTAGAGAATTAAAGTAATTAGACATGCTTACCAATAAAAATGAATTCTTCAAGTTACAAGAAAAGATCTAGAATTTACTTTAAAAACTAGGGCTAAACTAGTTAATTTATACTCTCTATTCTAAGAATGAACTGATTAATGAAAAAGCTATCTAGAAATTACAAGTAAAATCTATTTACACTATGTCCGAAAAAGAAAAATTAATTCAAACTTTGGAGTGTCAGGTGTACAGGAACAGACCATTCATGGGAAGGATGGATCGTCCTTTCGTCATACTTGATATTTAATCTTTTGTCCAACAAAATCTTGTCCTTTGATTGGTGGATCGTCCTTTGGAAAGATGATCCGTACCTTGCACCATACATTAGAAATCCCATTCTGCCTAGCTCTAGTCTATTCATCAATTAATGGACTGTCCTTTAGGAAGACGGACCATCCTTCCAACCATATTTTAAGGACCTTGTTAGCTTGGTTTATGAAATTTGTAGCTGGAAAGGGACTATAGGTTATGCAGACCGTCTTTTAGATAGACAGTCCGTATGTTTCCTCATCCTTTGAGCATTTTTTGGCCTAAAATTTTATCTCTTCATTGCTTGAGCTCCTGAAACATAGAATAATAAGGTAAGTTTCCATTTAATTTAATAACTAAATACATATGAAATTCTACAAAATAAAGTAAAGATGTGTCACTATTTCCCAGCACATCAGAGACTACGAGGCAATATGAAATACTTTTCTTCTTTCATACTCTAGATCATACGATGGAGTTTATCTTTACTTTATAAAAAATCCCTCCAGAGTTGTGCATTCACGTGTTTCAGATCATGCCTCTAAAATGTACTGCCAATTAGAGGAATGCAGCTAAAATGCCTCTCCATTAGGATGCAAACCAGAAATGGGCCATGAACTTTAGTTAAGGGATCTAGTGTTGGAGTCCAGGATAGACTAACTACTAGTAGAAGGACCCCAGAGACACCAATTCCTTAGCCTCCTAGCATTGGCATTTTAGAGATAATGCTTAGAGGGGCTATTAAGATGCTCACTCGGTTAGGGGATACTCAGTCAAGATATCAGAACTCTAAATAACTAGTTTCAGTTCTGATGATTCAAGAGATTCAAGGATTGGTGAGTTCTTGAGGATGAACCCTCCAATATTCATAGGTTCTTAGGTTAACACGGACGTTCAAAACATTATTGATAATATTTGAAAGATTCTAAAGGAGATATATTCCACTAAGATAAAGGCAATTGAGTTTGCTTCTTATTAGGTCAAGGGTGTGGCTAACATATGGTATGACGATTGGGAGCATGAATGAGGTGAGAATGTAGCTCTAGCCACTTGGGATAGTTTTGAGGAAGCTTTCCTGAAACACTTCTTCCTTTAGGAGATAAAAGAGGCGAATGTAGAGGAGTTTGTGAACTTGAGGCAGGGAACTATAAGCGTGAAGGAGTATAGCCCTAAGTTCACCTAGTTATCCAGATATGCTCTGGAAATGGTACCAGATATGAGGGCCAGAAAAGGAAATTCGTGTTTTGATTGGGAAAGTACGTAAAGAAAGAGTGCAAAGGATCTATATTGATTAGTGATATGTATATTTCTAGAGTAATGATGTATGCCTAGTAGTTAGAGGAAGATAAGCAGAAGGACAGATAGGATCATCAAAGTAAGAGAGTTAAGTTATCATGTAATGAGACCACACAACAGAGGAATGGAAAATGAAACAGGTCCTTCTTCAAGAAGAAGTCCTATGGACATGTACAGTTAGCAACTAATGCTCCATCCACAGTAGTAGCAATGGACAGAGGTCTCAGATATAGAGCAATATAGTTTAGCGAAACCCTCCACATGCATCATGTAGCAAGTGTGGCAGGGCCCACTTGGGTAAGTAAGTGTCATTTTGGTTGAGATGGATTATATGTATGTGGCAAAGAGAGACATTATTTGAGAGATTGTACATCTGATAAGGTAATAGGAGTAATAATGCTCAGTCTACTCCCTTAAGAGGCAGAACTGCCCAAAAGGACACTAATTCTAGTATAGGTAGAGCAGAACCTTCTGTATGCTATGTATAGTTAATAGAATCTTGAAAACTCCCTTGATGTTGTCACTAGTATGTCAAAAGTTTTCTCCATTGATGTATATGCTTTACTTCATCTAGGTGCTACTCTATAATTTCTGACTCCTTAAGTAGCAGTTAAGTTTGGGATCTCCCCAGAATAACTTTTAGAGTGTTTCAGTGTTTCTACTCCGATTGGTGGGTCACTCTTATCTAAAAGACTCTATAGAGATGTACAAATTTTGTCCATTAAAAAGATACCACATTCGATCTAGTAGAGTGAGACATGGTGGATTTTGATCTTATCCATGGAATGGATTGGTTGTATTCCTTTTATGTCGCAGTAAATTGTATGACTCAAGTAGTTGAGTTTTAGTTTCTAGGCAGGCCAGTTTTAGTTTTGAAGGGTAGTCCTATCATGCCTAAGGGTAGTTTCATTTCATACCTTAAGTCTAGAAAGTTAATCGAGGGGTGTGTCTATCATTTAGTAAAAGTGAGAGACTCTAATGCTGAGACATCATCACTTTAGTCAGTTCCAGTCGTGAATAAGTGTCTAGAGGTCATTCCAGATGACCGTCTTGTTGTCACTCCGGATAGGGAAATAGACTTTTGGATAGATGTCCTTTGTAATACTCATCCTATCTCTATTCGTCTATATAGAATGGCTTCAATTGAGTTTATAGAGTTGAAAAATAGTTAAAGGATATTCTAGATAAGGGTTTAAATTGCCAGTAATTCACCTTAATGCATGAGAAGGATGGTACTCTTAGAATATGTATTGATTATTGTCAATTGAACAGGGTCACTATTAAGAATAGGTATCCTCTTCCTAGAATCAGTGACTTTTTTTACCAGCTTCAGGGTGCCACATGTTTCTTGAAGATAGACCTTATATTGTGGTATCATCAGCTAAAAGTTAGGGAGTGAGATAATCCTAAGATGACTTTCACAACCCAGTATGGTCATTTTGAGTTTGTTGTTATGTCCATTGGTTCATGTAATGCTCCTGTTGCATTTATAGACTTCATGAACAGAATTTTTAATCCATATTTGGACATATTTGTTATTGTGTTCATTGATGACATCTTAGTTTACTGGAAGAGTGAGGAGGAGCATACTAGTCATCTCAGAATACTTCTACAGACACTTAAGGACAAGCAGTTATTCACAAAGTTCAACTAAGTGTGAATTTTTTCTGAAGACAATGGATTTCTAGGTCACATAGTCTCCAGTGAAAGTATTTAGGTTGACTCTCAGAAGATTAAGGCCGTAAAAATTTCCTTGACTCACAACCCCAACTGATATTAAGAGTTTCTTAGGTTAAGCTAGTTACTATAGGAGATTTGTATAAGGATTCTCAAACACTGTTGCTCCATAGACTATGTTGACTCAAAAGAAGGTCAAATTTCAATGATTTGAAGCTTGTGAGAAATGTTTTCAGAAAATGAAGACACATTTGACTACTGCACCAGTGTTGACCCTATAAGATGGTATATAAGGTTTTATAGTATATTGTGATATATCAAGAGTAGGCATTGGTTGTGTATTGATGAAGAATGGTAACATTATAACTTATGCCTCTGGATAGCTTAAGATCAATAAGAAGAATTATCCGACTCATGATCTTGAGTTGGCAGTGGTGGTATTTGCATTGAAGATTTGGCCCCATTATCTTTATGGTGCGCATGGTTTTGCATTCACATATCACAAAGCCCTGCAGGATGTGTTTAGTAAAAGGAGTTGAATCTCATACAAAGGATGTGTCTTGAGTTTCTTTGGGATTATGACATGAATATCCTCTACCACCAAGTTAAGGCTAACGTAGTTGTTGATGGTCTTAGCAGGCTATCTATGAGAAGTACAACTCGTGTAGAGAAGAACAAGGGAGAGTCGGCTAAGGATGTACATAGACTCTCACGCTTGTGAGTCCGACTTTTAGACTCCAAAAAAGGTAGTGTGCTTGTAGAAAATGGGGTCGAATCATCTCTAGTGGAAGAAGTTATGGTAACGCAGGATAGAGACCCCCTCTTGCTTCAGTTAGAGGAAGAGTTCCATATGTAGAAGGTGTTGGTTTTTTCACAAGGAGGAGATGATGTCCTGAGGTATCAAGGAAGATTATCTGTCCTGAATGTAGATGGTCTCAAAGATACGATTATGGAAGAAGAATGCAACTCTAGATATTCGATTCACCCATATTACACTAAGATTTATCATGACTTGATCTAAGTCCATAGGTAGAATGGTATGAAGAGAGACATGGAAGACTTTGTGGCTAGATGCGGAATTGTTAATAGGTTAAGGTTGAGCATCAAAGTCCATGTGGTGTGGCTCCGAATATAGCCATCCCAGAGTGGAAGTGGAAGATGATCTATATGGACTTTATCACCAGTCTACCGAAGTAACGTAGGAAAAATGACTTGATTTGGGTGATTATAGATCAAATGACCAAGTTAGCTCATCTCTTACCATTTAATACTATGAATTCAATCGAGGACTATGCTAGATTGTATATTCGATAGATAGTCAGACTTTATGGAGTTCCATTATCTATTATATAAGATAGGGGCACACAATTTACTACTTAGTTTTAGAAGTTGTTTCAGAGTGTGTTTGAAGGAGAAACTTTATACAACTTTTCATCCGCAGACTAATGGTCAAGAAGTGTGAACTATTCATACATTGGAGGACATGTTTATGGAATGTGTTATTGACTTTAAAGGAAATTGGGATTACCATTTGTCTCATGTTGAGTTTGCATATGACAATAGTTATCATTCCAGCATTCAAATGGTTCTTTATGAGGCTCTTTATGGGCGAAGGTGTAGATCTCAGATTGATTGGTTTGACGTTAGTGAAGTAGAGTTGAGAGGCTAGACATAGTGCAACAAGCCATGGAGAAGGTTAAGATCATTTAGGAAAGGTGAAGACTGTCCATAGTCCCCAAAGTCTTATACAAATGTGAGGCATAGACACATAGAGTTCGAGGTAGATGATTGGGTGTACTTGAAGGTTTCACCCATGAAGGGTGTTATGAGATTTTGGGAAGAAAGAGAACATTCATCCCCTCTATATTGGTCCATATTGGAATTTAAAGAGAGTTGACAAGGTGGCTTATGAGTTGGAGCTGCCAACGAGATAACATTTATCCATCCAATTTCCACAAATCAATACTCAAGAAGTGTATGGGAGACCACTGACATATTGTCCCTACAGAGATTTTGGGAATAAAGGATAACCTGTCATATGAGGAAGTTCCAGTTGAGATTCTAGATCGTAAAGTTTAGGTTGAGGAAAAAAGAATTCTCTTTGGTGAAAGTGAAATGAAGGAATCAACTAGTTGAGGGAGCTACTTGGGAAGCTGAAGAAGATACAATGGCCAAGTATTCTCATCTATTAACTCCTAGTTAAGATTCATCTTGAGGTAACAGTCTCCTCTCATAGTACTTTTATCAGTTTTATGTTAAAATGATTGATTGTTTGTTCAAGACCTTGGTTTGGTTGCATATTCCATGAATCCAATTATGTTCAGTTTAGTGATTCTTAGTTAAATCACGTACTGGTCTAGCTCAGTCTTCATTTGAGGACAAATGAACCAAGGGGGAAGTGTAATGCCTCGGACTTTCGAGCTAAGTTTAAAATCGTTCTAGGTTTGTGGATACATTTGAACCCAACAAATTTTATGGAAAATAAGTGTTAAGATCAATTCTTAAGTGTGATATGTTAATTGGATACAAATTAAGGTAATAAGGAACTTCTAGCGCAAATTTGAATTGAGAGCCTTCTTACTAATTGAGTTTTCGTATATGTTCTTACAATAGTAAATTTCAAATGACAATAACTCCAATTTATGTTGTATTTTTGAGTGATTCAAAAATCAAATTGAAGCCGTTTGAGTCTTCTTTTCAACTATTTTGAGCTTGTGTCAATCGGATATTGGATTAAAAAGTTATCATCATTTTTGTAAAACACTATCAAGTGACATCGTCAGTGGATGGGTCAACGTCATTGACACGTGAAGTTAAAAAATATTATTTATGGTTATTTTATGAAATTCCCACGTTTTAATTGCCTAAGCCTAGATATTTTGAGTTTCCTAAAGGTATTATTTAATTCTTAAGTGTGATATGTTAATTGGACACAAATTAAGGTAATAAGGAACTTCTAGCGCAAAGTTGAATTGAGAGCCTTCTTACTAATTGAGTTTTCGTATATATTCTTACAACAGTAAATTTCAAACGACAATAACTCCCAATTTATGTTGTATTTTTGAGTGATTCAAAAATCAAATTGAAGCCGTTTGAGTCTTCTTTTAAACTATTTTGAGCTTGTGTCAATCGGATATTGGATTAAAAAGTTATCATCATTTTTGTAAAACACTATCAAGTGACATCGTCAGTGGATGGGWCAAYGTCATTGACACGTGAAGTTAAAAAATATTATTTATGGTTATTTTATGAAATTCCCACGTTTTAATTGCCTAAGCCTAGATATTTTGAGTTTCCTAAAGGTATTATTTAAGTACTCTTAAAGCCTAAACACCTAGCTCCTCCATTACAACATAGAATTTAAGGATCAAAGCTCTCTAGTTTTTAAAGAAGCTAGGAAGCCTTCTTCTCCAAATTAGGGTCTTCAAGCTTGAGTCTAAGGTTCTATTTTTCTAGTTATGTAAGGCTAATCTAAGTGAGGATTTCTAATCATCCTTATGCCTTACATCTATGCAAGAATTCATTGAGATTAAAGCTAGATTTTTTACCCAATTCTTTAATTATCTTCTTCTCTATCTATATATGTTGAATTTTCATTATAGAATTCTTCATAGGGAGTTACTTATTGATGACTATTGATTGTAATCCTACTCTATTTATTGTTGATCATACTCTCTTGACTCTTTATCCTTTATTATTTATTCTTGAGGTTCATTGAGGCCTCTTATCCCATGAACCCTAGTTGCATGAAAGCATCATTTTAAGGAATATTGAAATTGAAAGCATGTATTTTGGAAGTAAATGCATTATTTTCATAAAAATTGAACATATTTCCAAGAGAGCATGCATGATAAGATTTTAAGTGTAAAGAGATGATTTTTAGCATGATTTTCTAAAAGCATAAGTAAAGTCTTAATTTGAAAGTCACGAGATGTTTTGAGCAAAAAGCTCCATATTGATGTTTAAGATTATTTTTAGTGAAAGTCTCTTCATAATGTTTTAAAGATGTTTTGAATTATGTTTTGAGCGAGATTCTCAGAAGTAAAGTTTAAAGTGATTTTGAGCTAAGGCTCAGCATAGATTTTAAAACATTCATTATGCTTATAGCTAAAGTTCTTTATAATGATGCTTTTAGGTTGCCTCATTTATGGCCTAGTTATATGAACATATGTTTTGGGAGGATTATCTAGCACCGAGTTGGGTAAATGGGTTCAAGAACCCTTAAGCCCCAGAACTCCGTAGCCAACATAGGTTAGGATCATGCCGTTGATTCAGGCAACTCCTCAAGATATTCCCTTAGGACTCAGTTATAGATCCAAAGTTAAGTTTTCATCCCTAGCCCTAACAAGGCTTTGGATGGTGTTCCTCCAGATGGGCAAGACGTCGGATCATCATGTGCTCATATGTTGTCAATTATAGAAAATTCCCAACTATTGATATACTTTACTTGCATAAGTTTTTAAAGAGATAATTTTGATGCATAAGTTTTATTGCATGCACTATTTTACACATGATAATTGTAATACCCCGAAAACGCTAAGATCAGACCCAGGAGTTAAAACGGAGAAAATAGAGTTTTCTGCACCAGGTCACAAGACGAGTCATCCAATGACCCGTTGGGTGCACCACGAGTTGTTAAGGTACTCGTGGGGAGGAGGTTGGACTTGGTTGGAATTTTGATCCTGAGTTTTACCACGGGTGAGACTACAAGTCGTGGTTATCACCACGAGTCGTCAAGTGGGTCGTGGTCAGTGATTGGTTGAAGGTCGAAGGTTTTTGGTAGTGTCCCTCATAGTTTGTCACCACGAGTCATAGGGCACACCACAAGTTGTAGTGTCCCTCGTGGTTACCAGTGGTGATGAAATTCCAGTGCAGGTGATGGGAAGCAAACTATTAGTCGTGGTGTGGAGCACGAGTCGTCCAATCCCTCGTGAGGACTAACAATGAGTATTTTCCTACAAATTTATTAAGGGACTTTTTGTAATTGTTAAGTTACTAAGGCCTGTACTACATCGTTTTAAGTTCAAAATTTTGTGTTTTAAGAGGGATAAGTTCATTCTAAGCCTATTCTCTTCCATGCATGCAAGTCTAGAAGATCCTAAGGGTGATCAAGCCTAGATTCATCAAGTTCTTCCCCAAATTTTCATTGGGCAATCAAGAGAGTTGTGAAAGCAGATTTCAACAGCTATGTAGGTTTATTAATGGGTGTATTCATCCACGCCTATGCCCAATCCCTCTTCAATTCATGAAATTCTAGTTGCTGAATCTATGAGATTTCAACCCAACATGTGAATTTTCTAAGTATCAATCATGGGTATGATCTAAATGTGTTTTTAATATTGAATTATGATTAATGGGCATATTTTACAATGTTTCCAATCATAAATTATGTTTTCAAGTTTTATAAATTATAATGCCAATACAAGAAAGTTCATAAAAGTTGAGATATATGTTATATGTATTCTAGAATGATGAGATGTATAGTATGAAAAGTATGATTTCGAATTACCCATGTCCATGTTCATGTCATCGAATGATAAAGTCTATGATCGCGGGCA
>JACEIK010011285.1:0-38040 GCA_018107945.1 Datura stramonium
ACGTTAGAACTTGTCCGAATTCTTTACTTGCTTGAACCTAGAGAGTTGGAGATTAGGAAAAGAGAATTATAACAAAGCCTTGATTTTTATGAGCATTGTGAAACTTGAGCTACGGTTGCAGGATAGTTAATTTGGAACAAATTAATAATAGTTAATTTGAAATCGCTCATGAGACTTAACCCAGTAATTGAGTACAGTCATCATATAGGGATAAACCAGTCGTTTGGATGAACCCTAGTTATCAATTCTATAAGTAAATATTGAAATTGATTACGAGTGTAAACCCAATGTAGTTATGAACCCATTGGGAACACTTCCACTAATAATTATAAATCTTGATTAACAACACTTGATTTTTATGCTTGTTTTTATAATTGTTTTCTATAAACCCCTCAAATTTGGAGATAATGCACCAAAAAAAGCTTAAATATCGGCATTAGTCTAGTTCTTACCATATTCCTGGTTCGGCCCGAACCTCTTTGTTAGGTTCTTTATTGACAATATCCGCTTCATACTTTTTCAGGTGACTTAGGCATTATCATTCTACTTATTAGAAAGGCTCCAAAACACTCCGAGTCATCATAAATCATATGTGGATGTTAGGAGGAAAGCTTGAGTTTGGGGTTGATAATTGGGTGTCTCTGAAGGTGTCTCCCATGAAGGAGTTATGAGGTTTGGTAAGAATGGGAAGCTTAGTCCCTGATATGTTTGTCCTTATAAGTTTTGAGGCGGAGTTTGCTAAATTTCTTATAAGTTGGTGCTACCGGTGGAGTTAGCTTTGGTGCATCCAGGTTTTCATGTCTTTGCTAAAAATTGCATTGGTGATCCAGCTCTAGTTGTTCGAGATAGGGCGTTAGATGTGAAGGATAACCCTACCTATGAGGAGATTTCAATTAAGATCCTTGATCGTCAGGTTAAGTTGAGGAGCAAGGAGGTAGCTTCAGTGAAGGTTTTATGGAGGACTAGCTAATGAGGGAGCTATGTGGGAAGCCGAAGCGAATGTAGTGGCTAGATACCAGCACCTTCTCCCTCTGGCTCGGGTTCCGGCCTTGAGGTACCGGTTCCTCCTTGAGTATATTCATATTTATGTCTCTCAGTTTCTTTCATGTCTTAGCATGAATGTATGTTTCATGAATCAAGTTTCATCATGTGTTTCATGTTCGGAGTTAGTCACTCCTTCCGTACTCGATTATAGTTTTTAGTGTTGGGATTGTATCTATGTCCCATATATTCAGCCTGATTATCCTTCATTCAAGGATGAATTTTCCCAAGACAGATATATTGTAACATCTCAGATCATGAAGTAGCTTATCTTAGGAAAGATCAGATCATTCAGATTTGATGCATGAGTGACGGAGAAAGTGACATCCTATCAGGTGAGTGACGACCATCACTCAGAGTGTCACTCCTTTGACAGTGGAGTTGATGGCGCCGGTCGAGGCGACGGATCGTCACTTACCCACGTTATGGTCGGAGTTCCCTTTGCTATAAGGGTGACAAAAGACTTTGACGGACCATCAAATAGGTGACGGCCTGTCACTTGGATTGTCATTTAGGTCAAGCTTTTGGTTCCTTCTAGTTGAGGTGACGGTGGAGCGGTGGATCGTCAGAGTGAGTATGACCCATCACTTTAGCCGTCAGAAGGTTCAACGGGGCAATTTTAAGTCGTTGTAGGGGCATTTTGTAAATTTCTATGCTTTTAACTCCAAAGTGATGTCGTTTTAAACTTCCTAAAGGGTGTATTAGAGAGAGGGGTTTTATTCATTTCCAAACCCTCATCCTATTCTAACATTTGATTGAAAGATCCAAATCCTCTCAAGGCAAGGCTAGGGTTCTTCATCATCTTCTTCCAAATTCTTCTTGGGTCTTCAAGTCAAGTTAAAGATTCATCAAGCCTAGGTATGTTGGGTCATGAATGGGAGATTTCTTCAACCCTCATGCCCGTTTTCACCTCTATCGAATGAATTCAAGTCTCCAAGCACCGTCTTATGAAATTTCTAGAGTTAGACCCTATTCCCGTAAATATCTTATGATCTCTTATGAATTCAAGTCTCTTATGGTTCAATCCATGTTTTATGATTATGAATTCATGTTTTCTACTATATTCTCTCATGAACTTATGATTTTCAAGTTATGATGATTTTACTCAATTATGTATGATTTCATAAGTCTCAAGCTTATGTATCATGGGCGAATCGGTGGCATTATTTTCATGGCTAGTTCATGTATGTCAAGTATGATTATGATTTTCATGTTTTCGACTAGCCCATGAAAAACCAAGTATGTTTCATGACTATGACAATGATCAATGGTTGTCTCCAAGAGCACGCAAGTGCACGTGATTAATCGTAATATAGGGCGGTGAAGTCCCAATGTCCATCCTTTAGAAGACTTGTCTATTAATTGAGTTAACATTTTATTTCACTATTAAAGTAAAGACAAGTAAAATGGGAAATGGTTTTGGAGATTATTCTACTCTCTTGAAATATAAATTAAACTAAAACTAAGAAACATTTTTCAAAGTGTTTGTAATTCAAGTGATGATAAAATCTAGTGTCTTGGCACTTTTGCTTTTAGGTTGAGTTTAGGACTCGAATACACTAGGACTTAAAATCTTAAGATTTCTTAGTTTGCAGTTATGATCATTTCTTGATATTCTCTCGAATATCCAAGAATTATCTCATGAACCTAACATATATTCGGCTATGATTGTAGGAGAAGCATGGGAATGTGATTGAAATACTTGTATCCAAGCGAACGGGGTTGAAGGGTATATCTCTATCCTCAACAAAAACAACTCTTGAACTAATTTGAACAAGATTGTGGAAACCTATCCTATGCTTGCTTTTAACCCTCCTGGGTGCTCCTAATTCAACCAGAGCCAACAAATAATACTTTCCCTTAAAGGTGATCGGTCTAACAAATAATCAATTAAAATAAGTAAGCATAAATAATCTTGAATGAAGAATTACAGTCTAGCATAATAGAATATTCAAACTTCAACGATTAGTTATGGCTAAAACCTTGAACAAAGTTTATCCATTCATGTTCAAGCTGAAAACTAAAGTAATCATCATTCAAATTGACAAAAGAATATAGTAAAGAAGAAAACCTAGAAGAAAATGAACTTCTATCTCTCCCCAAAAATTGCATACAGTTGATCCAGAATGATCGAAGCCCAAAATGACCTAAATGTTACATTTATAAGCAAGGTATCAAATGTCTCTTTTCCATGAGAAGATCAGCTTTTAGACATGAAAATTCACCTCGAACAGCCCTGGCACCGCACCATCAAATGCAGACCGGCAGATTTCTCGGAAGCTTTGCCTGCAGCGCCGCACCAACCATCTCACCAAGGTGTTAGTCAAATTCTGCACATTCTAGGACCTGGTGCGCCACACCATCCAATGCACCAAAGTGTTAGAAAAAATTTCCAAGTTCAAAACCTCTACGGCATGCCTTTCTCAATTCGCCAAGGTGTTGATCAAAATTCTTAAGTTTGGGCTTTGGCTATACACAAGTCAACACACCATCCTGAGTGCAATTTTTGTCTAAATTTTAGAGGCTGGTGTGCCACACCAGCTATCTCACTAGACTGACTTTCTCCGAATTCTTTTTCTTCATACCTTGGGCCCTTTTTTAGTCTTTTTCATTGATTACTTGCTAAAACTATCTAAAGCAACGGTAGCTCATTTAACAAACATCATCATGAATTTATGCAGTTCATAAGGATAATGAATTCAAAACAAAAAAGAAAAACATGGGTAAAGAGAATGCTGGCAAGTGACCTGTGAAAATATCTTAACATCACACACTTAAATCATTGTTCGTCCTCGAACAATCCCCTTATATGCACAAACATATTTTCCCATCACTTGTCACTTCTATCAATTCTCACTCATTAGCTAACATAGAGCATATAACCAAGTGGTTCATCAATAAATAAAATCCACATCAAGCACATACATAATTTTCAAATTCAGAGCACAACCTCTATAAGCTGACTCATCTTTTCCAAAATAGGGCCAACATGATTATGTATGAAAAATGCAACACATAGTCATCGACTGTCATGACCCGAGTCTATACCCTGGACACGACACGGTACTTGGAGCCATAAATAACCTAAGCTAACCCATGGCCTAACATCACACTAGTGAATTGAATTAAAAACATAAATGGAAGCGTGAAAACATGACTAAATAAACTTTGTCTAATAACATACTAAAATTTATGCAACAACTGCAAAACATACTGAAATAGTTCTTTGTCTAAAAGCCATCTATAGGACTAAAGAGCTAATGGAACAAACCCCAAGCTATCTAAAAAGTCTAACTCAAAGAAAGCTGGACTAAATAAGTAAAATGTCCCATCCTCGAAAGATGAGGACTCTGTAACCTGCTGCTGAAATCGTCAAATGGGACTACTGACTAACAGGTTGAGAACTTGTGCCTATATAGATATTTAACATGGAAAGTATGCATCAATACTTCAAATATCTTGAGTATAGAGATATAAAGTAAAACAATAGTAATACGCAACAGACCTGATAAACACTGAAATATAATTGTAATCTGAATAAACCGAGCTGAACTAAAACTAAGACTATATTGAATTGAACTAAATTATACTGATAAGTGGAAGAGTCTATTAACCGACATATAAACATGTGAGATGAACGTGGAGTTTGTTGCCTCCATGATAAGACCCAATAGCCACGCACAAAATTTAAAGATAGCTAGTGTCATCACTGCCTGAGGCTTGTTCAAGGTTAATAACCTATGGTAGCTGTAGTTTGGAACATGGTGCCTTTAGAACCACGACCCCGCAGCGCCTAACTCCTAACCCACTGGAAGTACAACTATGACTACTAGGCTGATAGCTCGAACTTGATCTCCAAGACTTAAGTCAGGAATACTTATCAGGAAGTAACTAAAGTACAGGAACTAATAACTACAACTAAGGGTTCTAAGGCAGCTACTTTATTTGAAAGCTTCATAACCGTCTAAGGAGCAACTGTAACTAATAACTAGGACTATAGAGTTTATTGGAGCTCTTAAGAGACTGAATATAGTCAAACTGATCAAATGACATTTCTGTAGGGCACTGAAAGCTAAGTACTGGCGGGACTGAACAAACAATAAGCTAACTATTGTTCACATAACTATACTATCATGATGAGATTAAAGAACGTAAATCAAACCAACATTAGTATTTGGACAATTATCCAAGACTCTTTCATGATATACAAAGATTAAGGGATAATACATATCTCATGAAAAGACATTAACATGAATTATAACTAGTAATAACCTTCAGGTACAAGAATCATCACAAGAAGGAAGGTCACAATCGCTAAAGCATAACCCTAGTTTTGATCTTTAAGAGACTAGAATTTCTATAGGGGTTTTGGGGCACAAGGGAAGATCAATTCCTTTGTTGAAATTCCACATACCTGGAATAGAATTCTTGGAAGAATTTTGGAATTTGAAAGAATCTGCAAGCCCCCTAGCATTTTATGAAACTCTGTTGAGTTCTTCGTGAATTCTTCTGGTTGGTTTTGAAAGGAATGGGGAGACTATTCCTCACAAAATCCCTCCTAAATAATCCTAATACGACGCAATTTAAGAGTTAAGATGATAGGGTTTTACAAAAATGTCCCTGGAACCTTTAATAAAATTTATGTCCATGAGGTGGTATAACTCAACCTATGAGTTATACCAAGATACTATGATCCATACCACCACTCATAGTTAGGGACTCTGCTCCAAACCATGTCTCTGAAATTCCCACGGATACCTATTACGACTCGTACCAGTCTATGACTCTTGTCATGATCCGTAGCTTAGTCCTGAGTATTCCTCTAACCTCTCTCACAACCTATCCTACAGGTCATTACCCCTTTGATGCCACGAGTCATGGCTTAACACAATTTTCGACCACAGCTTAATTATTCCCACGACTGGTTAGTACGATATGTACCAGGGTAGTACAAGTCTTAACATGAAGCCGTGGTTTCTCAAGTCTGCCTCTTTGATCTTCTCCACCCTCCTGCCACGAGTCTATGTACGGCTCGTACCTCCATTGTACGAGTCATGCGCGGCTCATGCGTGATCATTTTCCTTGTTTATGCATGATCCCAATTTCGAAATACCAGGCTAGTCTTAGAAAGTTCTTGGGTGTTATAATATCTCCCCTTGGGAACATTCATCCTCGAAACAGAGACCAACTAAACAAATAAAAGAAAATATTATAATCCCAAAACTGGAAACTATAAACTGATTACTAGAGGAGTGATTGACTCCGGACTGAAAGGGATATACTAATTGAACATATGCAACTAGGATGCACATTAAACACTTAGTAAGAGCTGAAGGTATTGAATTGAATAGAATACAGGAGAATTTAATACCTGATACTAAGGTAGTGCTGGAAAGAAATAGGTAGGATATCTAGCCATCATGTCTGTTTCTTCTTCCCATAGCTCCCTCAACTAATTGGTTCCTTCATAAAACTTTTATTGAAGAGATCTCCTTGTTTCTCAACCACGAACCTGTCGATCCAGAATCTGAATCTGAATTTCTTTGTAAGAGAGACTGTCCTTTACCTTAACACTCTCTGAAATGGTCGGATCATTAGTCATTTCTTCAAAAAATGACACATGGAAGACTGGATGCACCTATGTTAACTCCATAGATAATTCTAACTCACTTAGGCCACTTTGCCAATGTGTCTCAAAATTCTGTAAGGTCACCATATCTCCGGACCAGGTTTTCCTTTCTTCCCAAGCCTCAATCACCCCTTTCATAATTAATCTTTAGATAAACCTAATCATCTCACAACAACTCAATATCTTTTTTCCACCATCTTGCATATGATTTACGTAGGCTCACATCTTTGTTTTCAACCTCGCCACATTAAGTTGAACCTTTTGTATAGTCTATGAACTGAGTCTGGTCTATCATGGTAGCTTCACCAACAAACCTCTCACAGGGGCAGTCTCTTTGACACTCGGTAGTAGCGAGAGTTGTCCTATCGTGCGTCAGCGTCACTTGCTGACTCGGCCCTGTCTCAACACTTAGCCAAATTAAGTTGTTTTAGTTCAAACTTGAGAGTGGAGACAGCAACACTAGGAAAATTTCTTAGTTGTTTTTAGGTAACAATATAGGAAAGCGTGTGAAGGGACAAAATAACAAGGCATAAAATAGGAAACCGGTTCCAAACTTATATTATTAAGTTAATATAAGTACACTTTACAAAATCGTGCCACCTTAGCTGTGCCAACCTAGACCTTTTTTAGACTTTGCCTCACAAGTATTGCCCTCAACACTTAGTCAAAAATCCGTCCATTCCAATGAAGGCAGGTTGCACACTTATAATTTTCTGTGTGCCAGCCACCACCCTGCCCGATATGTGGGCCATAACGCAGTACACTTGGCCCATTCACCCATATCCCATGCTGCAATTGACAATCCCACAACTACTTAGGTAATTTGAAATTCAAAATAGGCGCCTAAACTAAGCCAGATCTGTTGAACATGCCAAGAAGCGCAACTGCTCGTGCCATGTGCCGGCATGGCTTTTCCAGCATACTGTGCGCCGAAGAATGCCCACATGGAGGCCATCTGCTGGGTACAGCACCAAACCTGCGCGCTAAGAATTTCCTTCCTTTCCTGCATGGATGCCTCATTGCGTCTGCCTGCCTCGGCCACTGCCCCATGCTGTCGTCGCACACTTCCTTGCCTTGCCATGTCTAGGCATCAATGCCCATGCCTTGCTTCCTTAGCCGTGCCAGTCTTAGGGTCCATGCCTTGTCTTGAATCATGGCCACCATACCTTCATGACACTGTCATACCACACCTTGTAAAGTCACCACAGCTGCCTTGCCACACTCAAGACCTTGGCCCGAACTTGCCACACTGGTGCTATGTGTGGTGCCATTCGCACACCCACGGCTGACAACACCTTGTTATCCTTATGCATTCGTTGCATATTGATTTCTTCCCATACGTATGCTAAGTGACAAGGCCAACATGCCCACAACCTTGTCACCGTCGTGCACCAGCTGAGCCAGCAAGTTAGGAGTCTAGACCACCCCCACCAGTTTGACTTCCTTAGCCTCGGCGATCTGATTTGAAGCCCGTCAACCTGTGGTATGCTCAAACACATATTGGACTAGAAACCCACCCTCTATTTGTTTGGTTGTGCTTCTTCTTCATTTTCGGCCAGCAAAGCATTCTAGGTTCATAGCCCTTTTTGGGCAGTCTCTTTCCATGTGTGGTCCATCACAAAGAAAACAACCAACAAACTTGCCCGTCTTCTCTTTTCCTATGGAAGTTCCAACATCCTATTTTTCTTCCTTTTCACGTTGTGTAATAGCATGTTCCTTATCAAATTTCTTCCATTCTTTAACTTGTCCTTGTTCCCATTTTTGGACTTTGAGTAGAAATTTCAGCATTATCTTGTCCCAACCAAATCTGCCAACACGTCTGCTTTGCAATGGCACTAGGAAGGTCATTAACTTTCTTCCCTTCTTAGTTCATTGTATGCCCACATTTTAAGTCCATAAAGGAAATTATGCATCTTGTCCTCCTCCGACATGTTGGTAATATCATCAAAGGAAGTGAAGTCTTTAAATGCTCCACCCGATTCGATCTGCCTTAGTTTCTTCAGGTAATTTTCTTAATTCAGCCCATTTTCTAGGAAAATTGATCCTTCAACTCTATTTTGAACTTCCCATGGGTCAATCCTTGGCTGTCCAGCACTTACATCATCTTTCATGCAGGTACGCCACCACAACTTTGTGTCGTCCACAAAGTACATAGTAATAATAGACACCTTGTCCTCATTCTGCACATGGGCAGCATGGAAGTACTACTACATATCCCACAAAAAAATTTCTAGTTTCTTGGCACTCCTTGCACCATCAAACTCTTTTGGCTCTGAATTTTGACTTTGGGACGCTCTGCCGCTCTTCGCCCTTCAACGTTCTTATGCGACGAACGGGGCCAAGTGCAACACGAGATAAGGAGTCCCAAGAGACTCCAAGTCGACCCCATGACATAAGCACATATCTAACTCGATCAATAAATAGAAGAACCAGATAATCCATATGGCCAAATCTAGATCAAAGCGTAACACCCGAATACACAATCTGAAACTAAATACACCAATATGTCTGAAAAGCCTATAAACATGATGAGTTGATGGGACAAGACCAAAACTAACTCAACAAGCTAAAGCTGGCCATGAAGAAAAAGAGATAGTCTAGTCCTCGGGAGATGAGGACTCACCCACAATGTACGATGCTATCTCGAGGCAGGCGACTACGAATAGGGCTGAACCTGAGATTAGAGTCTTGTATCGTAAGCGATACAACATAGAGTATGCGGTCAATACGTGGAATGTACCGAGTATGCAAGCTAAATAAAACCGCTCAAGTAAGTAATATCATTTAAAGACAATGCATAATGTAAACATAAACATAAAGAATCTAATAGTAGGGCTTTCATGCATTCTTTAAATCCTTGATCTCATCTTGCCCAGCATCCATAACTTATTGATTGACTCCAAAGCTGAAATATGATATTTATAAGTAAAACTGAAAATTGAGTCAAACTTTCTTTAGAACATGTATCAATGTATAAATCTCAAGAATGATGAACATGCATAAGTGATGTGAGGAACAATGGAAGACTCGTCTTATAACCGACATACCATGATAGAGATTATGTGGTCCCAACTATCACAGTCAAGTGGGTAGAGCCATCCAAAGCCTTGGTAGGGCTAGGCACGATACCATGATATCGATATCAAGCTCGTGGCCAATAAGGTCAAGGATAGCTCACAAGGAGTCCAGAAGTAATATATATAATAGTATAAGCCTACCTTGGCGTATAGTTTAGAGGCATAGGGTGATCAACCCGTTAGCCTACTCGGTGCTAGACACTACTCCAAAAACGCATCTGCTTTTCATCATTTTTAGCAAGCTCAACATCGTCTATTGAATAAACTCGGTAATCAATTTATATCTCAAATATGAAATCATTCATATGAGAAACTTTAATTCAAATCATACCACAAGCTGAAAGAGGGTGGGAGTCTTCGCTCAGAAAACCATGTGGTAAAGCAATTCGAGAAATCATAAATCATACTTTGAACATGTGGGCATTGCCCAAAGCTTTATCATACTTGAAAATACTCAATTCACATCGAAAACATGATTATAAATATGGGTAGCTTGAAAACATGCTTTTCATCATAACATGTCATCACCATCATACATTCATCACAAACTTCATATTTCATGAACTTTTCATTGATGGGCTTTGAATTATAAAACTAGAAACATGATTTTTAATTGAAAACATTATAAAACTTGCCCATGATTCATAATTCAATGGTATAAACATATTTAAATCATACCCATGTATAAAATTAGAAAATTCATGCATTAAGTTAAAACCCCATAGTCTAGACATAGAACATTCATGATTTAGAGAGGATTGGGCATAGGTGTGAAAGGAATCACTCATTCATAGCCCTGCATACCTGTTGGTAGCTGATTTATAATTATTTGATAGCCAAGAAGAAATTGAAGAGGAATTGAAGAACACTAAGTTTGATCACCCTCTCTCACCTTCTACCTTGCATGCATGAATGTAAATGGCCTAAAAATGAACAATCCCTTTAAAAGTAATCATTCATAACTCAAATTGTCGTAGTTTAGCCCTTGGAGACTTAGGAATTACGGAAAAGCCCTTACTGGGTCGCATAACTGCAGATGGTCCCGGGACCTAACGGCTAATCCTCTATGGCCACTGTTCGG
Organism: Datura stramonium; assembly: GCA_018107945.1. Lineage (NCBI taxonomy): Eukaryota > Viridiplantae > Streptophyta > Magnoliopsida > Solanales > Solanaceae > Datura > Datura stramonium. The sequence continues at coordinate 10,829 of JACEIK010011285.1, forward strand.
GTGTCTGGATGACTACGCAAGTGCACGTGGTCGAACAAGTAGTAAGTGGCTCAAGTAAGCCAAGTATCGATCCCAGGGACTGGACTACGGGGCAATCTACTCAAGTGTCACTTAACTGTAACTCTAAAAATGCAGACAACAATGTTAAAGAAAGTTTTTTATATTTTGTTCCTAAATTTGTACTAAGTCAAGTGAATATACAGTTTAGTCTGAACTATGGATGTGAGCATGAGGCTAAAACGAACATGTAGAGAAATTAATATCGATACAAGTTGGTTATCTCTTCTCCCGGTTGCTAGTCGGAACTTATGCCTTCAGATTAAAACTCTCGTATTTAACTTAACTTAAGAATCATGAACCTTCCACCTACATTTTTTGTGATAAGAAGAAATTCCTTCTTCTAGCCATACGAAATCGATTCCACAATTGACTAATACAACTTTTAGGTATATTTTTATCCTGAAGGTAAATCAATTCTCAATTTTCCCAAACTAAGTAGAAAGATCAAATCTATTAATTCACAACTTTCCAATTTCATTACTCTCGAGTGAAACCGGACTTTAGATTTACATTAACATTGGCCAAACATTAATGCGGTAAGAATAAATTAATAGAGCAACCATGGAAGAAAGATGAAAAACCAAATGATCAACTATCACATTTCAATACAAATGTTCTTAACCTCAACAAGAGAAAAATTAGCCACTCATTTGTGGATTAAACATCATTAGCGAGTGTAAATCATACAAACAATTGAAAGAAAGAGAAAGAGATAGAGAGAAACCTAATATTTCGTCCCTCAAGCTTTTTGTAACCCACGTTCTTGCTCCACCAAGTCAGAATATTAAAAATGAACCTAAATTATTGCTATTTATACTAGTGAAGAATTTTTCCAGAATAACTAAGCAACGTGTCACGGAGTGCAATAGCGTTCTTCCTGTAGCCACGGCCACTGGCAGTAGGCTCTCTTGGAAATGGCCCAAAAATGGAAGCCCTAGCCAGCACCTTGCCGCGTTAGCAGCATTCACGCTGCCTGGGCAACGCGATGGCACTCTCCTGTCCTTGAGGGATGGCACGCTGTGGTACATTGCTGGCGCGCTGGTGCTGCGCGCTTCCTGCATCTGCGCGCTTGCACAGCATGGCGTGGCACGGCGCTGGGCGCGACACACGCACAGTGTGGCACGCTGCCTGGCGCAGCCAACCTTGCCATGGCCTACTCCTTGCCGACTTTCGCCCGTTGCTTCCGACTCCATTCCTCTACTTCACCAACTTATGATTAAGTTCCTCAAAATCATTAAAACCTCTGAAAACAAGGACTAATCATTTTGGTTAGCACCTATATTCAAATTTATATAAAATTACATGAAATTGTATATAATTAATTAGATAAACAAAAGGTAAACACTAAGTTATAAAGTATCACTTGGACATGTTATTTTGCCCACGATCACCTACCCCACATTTAAATCCTTGTTCATCCTCGAACAACCCTTTTATATCTCATGTAAATGAAGACTCACACACACAACTAATTTAGCAGATCATTCAAGCTACGCTATAATGATTATTTAAGATAACAAGCAAAAAATAGAGCATGCACATTGATCATTGAAATGAAATACAACTATGTTAAGACTTCCTAACCTCAGAAATCGACTCTAAATTTTAGCAAACTCATGAAAATCAACTGATCAAGAAATCCGACATAGATGTTATCTCTCATTAAACATGTGCCCTCACAACAAGAGAGTTACCCCTTTTTACTCACAAATATTTAAATGCTACAAGTATGGGTATATGAATAAAAATTCATTTCGCTCTTACAAAGAATTCACATGCATCATGAAATTTGACCCATAGCTTGCCCTTAGTGTTTTACTCCACTCATTTAAGGATGTATGAACGTAAGATCAAGTAGGACTTAATGGGTTGTAATGTAAACTAAGGGACGGGTAGGTACTTCTGGCAGTAATAGTGACTATCTTTTAGCGCTTTTAATAACTTCAACCATCGTGGATATCTCTTCTCTTACTTCTCCCTCATTCTTTCCATCCTGGATTTTTTTTCTTCTTGTTCCCCTTTCTTTAAGCACACTCAGCTTAGTAGTAAGGAGTACTTGAGCAATTTTTTTCATTCATTTATTTTCTTACTCCCTACTAATAATCAACCATTTTCGCACAAGTGCACCTTTGTCCTTTTCTCAATTTTTACAACTTGCTACTTTTACTTCTTTTTCCCAATTCTCACTCCTTCACTCTTTCGGATTTTTCACTTAAGCGCTAAGGTTTGGATCAAATTCAAAGGCTAATGAAAGAAAAGTTAAGCTTATGTTGTAGCTATCAAAGAATAGGCTAAAAGGCTCAATGGGGCTAACTAGGATTAAATATTCAAGGTAGGTAAAGTGAGGGATAACATTTAGGTTCATTCAAAGAAATGCCTAAATCATCTCCTACAATTCACATCCTTCATTTCGTTTATATACACACCGGGCAAGTTCTAGACATTCCACAATAGCACGAGATATTCAAAGAAACCTTACACTCATGGCACATGCTCAATTCAAGACACATTCAGCAGACTCTTAATTCAGCTAATCACTAGAATTAAAACATTAAGCTTTAATCATATCGAGTCAAATTCAAGAGCCTAGGTGTCTCAAACATAGGTATACCACTTGCATGCTTCAACACTAAACATACTTGCATCTTACAATCATTTACGCACATAACAAGAATATCAAGCCATCAATTAGCTACGGGTTCAAAAACCAAACCTATTGACTAATATTTCCTCAAGACGGTCATCATCATCCATCATCGAGCTTAGTCTCTAACTTTGACTAAAAACATTATATACAAACAAAGAATTTTTTTCTTCTTGAAGTTCAAAGACCCCCTGTCGGAAAGAACCGAAGAAAAATAGCAGTGATGAAGTCATGCTTAACTCACAAAAATTTTCAATTTTCTCCCCAAGCATTACATTCACCAAAATGGAATTAAGCACAAAAATTTGGAAATTTCCTTGAAATTTCCCTCACCTACACCATGAATCATGCTAGATCCTCATAGCATCAAATTAACATTTAAAGGGTGAGGAATGCTCCACAGGAGCCTTTATGTCTCGCTAATAGCATGCTTTTCTTCAATATTGCACAAGTGGGTGTTCGACCCCACACTTTTTCTCTCCCATGTTTGTTAGCTTCCTCCTCCACGGGTACTCAGACTTCCCCTCCATCTGTGCCTAAATTTCCACCCAAAAACAAGACACAAAATGAAAAAATAAATAAAATCAGCGCTCTAATGCACGAAATTAAAATGGTACCCGGTACCCTTGGGTTGCCCTCCCAAAACGGCACTAATTTCGTCGCGACACGGCGTGCGTTTCACCGCTTTTTCCTCCACCTTGAGGATATGATCTCACCCCTAATTTCTTCTCTAATTTCCTCTTATGCTCCAGGGTGGTGGTGAAAAATTGTAAGGACCAAGCAGTAGATGTTGTCTTTTGAACTTATTGGCCCTCAAGTAAGCGAAGTCATTTGTCTCTTCCAAGTTAGCAAATTTCAAAATATGCAGGGCTTGGTCCTCCTCTAGACATTTCCTCTATAAGCTTGGAAGACTTTCTATGTAGTCTCCCAAACCCAGTAATAGAAAAATGCTTCAGTGAGTCCAATACACCTCGGCCTACGAAATTGCATTGTGATTGACCTCCTTACTGTGTATACACCTTCTCGCATCAACATCTATCTCTCCATTAACGTCAACTGGGGTAGCCGCTCTATCTCTTCTTCAGTGCATGAATTCTCCATAAGTGTGATCCATCACGGGGACAACCAAGAGATTCAAATTGTCGGGCTTCATCAAAATTCACCCTTTCTTCCTCTTGTAGTTCCTCTTGAATATCGCCTACAACTGTTACCTGCAATTTATCACAAGCTTCAGCCTCAGCAATCATCTCCGTGAATTTAATGCTCATCCTTTCTAGAGCCTCTGCATTCTGTTCTTGCTGGTCTCAATACTTCCATCGCCTCATCATTGCTTCGATTGCTCAAGGAGTTGTTTTCGGCATGTCTTCTATTCGAGCTTGGCGTCCCAGTCCTCATTTTCAGCATGCCTATATTTAGAAAAAACACAGAAGGATCATAGTAGGGGTTCGGGGAGGGGAGTATGCATTCGGACAGCCATCCCAATGGCCTTCTTGCCCACCACATATGTTACACGTGTTACGGTGTTGCCACGAGTGGTGTCTCTGAAATTCGGACAGATTCACCAAAATATGAGTATCCACCATTTAAACCAATTGTATTCCACGAGTTCATGTCAAGAAGGGTATCGAAAAAATTAAAAAGAATTAAAAAGAAAATATAAGACCACGTTGTGCTTATATATAGAAATAGTAAACTAACACTTAAGAAAAAATTTTGCCAATTGCCGGTCGAACGAGCGCCAAAAACTTGTTCGGGTAATGCGGATGACTACACACAGAAAAGTACATATGGTCGAACAAGTAGTAAGAAGTGAAACTCAAGTAAGCCAAGTATCGATCCACAGGGACTGGACTACGGGGGCAAATCTAGTCAGATATCAATTAGCGTAACTCTAAAAATGCAGACAACAATGTAAAAGAAAAGTTTTTATATTTTGTTTCTAAATTTGTACTAAGTCAAAAATAGATATACAGTTTTGAGTCTGAACTATGAATGTGAGCATGCTGAGGCTAAAACGAACATGTAGAAATTAATTATCGATACAAGTTGGTTAATCTCTTCCTCCGGTTGCTAGTCGGAACTTATGCCTATGGATTAACTCTCGTATTTAACCCAACTTAGAATAATGAACCTTTCACCTACATTTTACGTGATAAGAAGCCCAATTCATGTTCTAGCCATATTATGAAACCGATTCAATTGACTAATACAACTTTCAGGTATATTTCTATCCTGAAGGTAAATCAATTCTCAATTTTCCCAAACAAAGAAAAGATCATATCCTATTAATTCACAACTTTCCAATTTACGTGCTCTCTCGAGTGAAGCTAGGACTTTTTGATTTACATTAACATTGGCCAAACATTAATGCAGTAAGAACAAAAATTAATAGAACAACCATGGAAGAAAAGGTAAACCAAATGATCAACAATCACATTTCAATACAAATGTTCTTAACCTCAGCAAGAGGTGAAATTAGCCACTCATTTGTGGATTAAACATCATCAAATGAGTATAAATCATACAAACAATTGAAAGAGGAGAAGAGATAGAGAGAAACCTAATATTTTCGTCCCTGGCTACTGTAACCCACGTTCTTGCTCCACCAAGTTAGAATATATAAAAATGAACCTAAATTATTGCTATTTATACTAGTGGGAATTTTTCCGGAATAACAAACAACGTGTCACGGAGTGCATCGCAGGCACTGCCTCCGTGACACAGCCCCAAACGGAGCTCTCTTTGGAAATGGCCCAAAAATCGACCCTAAGAGCGGCACACCTTGCCGCGTTGGCAGCATGTCACGCTGCCTGGGCAGCTCGATGGCACTCTCATGCGGGGATGGCACGTTCTTCGCGGCGCCCGGTTCTGCACATATGCTGGCGTCTGCGCGCCTTGCCTGGCATAGGCGTAGCGCGGCGCTGGGCGCGCACACGCACAGCGCAACGCGCTGCCTGGCGCGGCCAGCCTTGCCATGGCCTACTCCTTGTCGACTTTCGCCTGTTGCTTCCGACTCCATTCCTCTACTTCACCAACCTCGATAGTTCCTCAAAATCATTGGAACTTACAAAATTTAATATTTGAAAAACTCAAAAAAAATAAAAAAAATAAAAAAATTACATGAAATTGTATATATTTAATTAGATAAGAACACGAAGGTTATAGAGTATCACTTGGACATGCTCTTTTGCCCACGATCAGCCACAACTCGTGGCATGATCTGTGAATTACACTACTTCTCAAAATCTGTTGGGCTCGTAATGGAAGACATAACGACTCGTTACCTAGTGACCACGACTCGTGGACCCCTTCTGTTAGGTGCACTACCTTAGCCTCAAACAAAATTTTCCCTGCTTGGTCATGACTTATCCCATGGTGTAGGGGACTAACCACGACTCGTAGGACCCTCCCATTAAGTCCACTATCTCTTTTCTACTCTTTACTCAACCACCGCTCCGCACGAATGACCTAACGAGTCGTGGGGCCTGACCATGACTCGTAGTCATGTCCGTGAGGGAGCACTTCAAAAAATTACCAAATCTTCACCTGTACCTCACCACGAGTCACATCACAGCTGTGGTTTACTCCTGAGGTCACCTCACAACAGATCCTTTGTGCACAGTACTAGTTTTAAACTTTCTTCGTTTCAACTCGGAGTCTGATCTATGGGCTTCTGGGGGTATAACAATATCTCCCCTTGGGAACATTCATCCTCGAATATTGGAAAACATACAGAAAGCATAGAAACGAAATCATCATATTCAAAAAAATCTTGATCATTTAAGCCAAAAGCGCGGAATGACTACCTCCGATTCAAACTACATAGTGACGGAATACACGAATCATACATACATTCATATACATAAAATAAACTTGGGCACATGAATTGAAAATGAAAACTAAATAGGATTTTAGGACAAAACTGATACCTCAAGATGGAACTGAGCTGGTAGAGAATAAATGTGGGTATCTAGCAATCATATACATTTTGGCTTCCTAAACAGCTTCCTCAACATGTTGATTCCTCCATAGCACTTTAACTAAAGCAACTTCCTTGTTCCTTCGCCTTCAAACTTGAAGATCTAGTATTTCTATTGGAACCTCCTCATAACTAAGGCTTTCTTTCACACCAATCGCATTCACCAGGACAACCAAAATTTGGATCACCCAAACACTTCGTTAAGAAGCCCGATACATGGAATACAAGATGCACGGAAGCTAATTTTGAGGAAACTCCAACTCATGAGCCACCTTGCCAATACGTCTCGGGAACCAATACGGGCCGACATAGCGGGGACTAAGTTTCCCCTTCTTTACGAACCTCATCACTCCCTTCATGGGAGACACCTTCAGAAATACCCAATCATCAACTTCAAATTCTAATTCCCTTCTCTCACATCATCATAGGAATTTTGACGACTACGTGCATTTTCAACCTGTCCCTTATCATCTGGAACCTTCTCCATAGAATCATGAACTGAATCTGGTGCTTATCATTACCACTTCGCCAACCTCAAACCAACCAATGGGCGACCTATATCTTCGCCCATAGAGCCTCGAACGGTGCCATCCGGATATTGGAATGATAACTGTTATTGTAGGAAAACTCGATAAGAGGCAAATGCTCATCCCAACTACCCCTGAAGTCGATCACGCATGCTCTCAGCATGTCTTCGAGAGTGCGAATCCATAATTCTTGACAAGTAGACCTAAGCGAGAATTTCCAAGGCTAGAGCGATGAGCATTTCGGGAAAAGTTTTGGGGCACACAGGAAGAACAATTCTCTTGTTAATTCCAACATACCTGGAGTAGAATCCTTGAGAAGAAATTTGGATAAACCTTGAATAATCTTTGGAAGCCTAGCTTAGCTCTGCACTATACAGTCAAAAACTTCGTTAGAAAATCGTAAGTTGAGAGGAATGGGAAGGATTAAGTCGATCACCCTTTAATTCTCTCAAAACGTGCCCAAAACGACGTAATTTAGAGATTAAAAAATTGGAAAGTTACTAAAATGACCTAACAGAAAATTTGAAAAACTGCCCGACAGAGACCAACGAGCCACACAATGAGTCACTGGTTGTGACCACGACCCGTTGGAACTTAGTCATTTGTTACACTCCGTAAAATTTCCAACACGTAGATGGCCTATTCGCATGTTGGTTAAGAGTTTTTGAATGACATACATGCTAGGAAAAGGCCAAGGGAAGAAGGGATAAGAAATCCGTCGAACCGCCGCGGAAGGAGCGAGACGAGCCCCTCCCGCGATGGCAACATGTCACGGAGGAGGGCCTCCCGTGTTGGCCCCGTGACACATTGGCCTTGTACAGGCTCAAGTATATAAGCCTCCAAACTTCGATTTATTTCATTAAATCTAAGCCCAAATTGGAGAGTGTGATGGTCAGAGGGCGAGAGGTAGACATCTGCAGAGTGGACTATCTCTCAGATCTGTACGAGCCCCAGTTCATACCTCCACATGCCACGCCAGAATATGAGTTTCGAGTAGAGGCACTGAAGAAACTTAGACAGCTGGGATTTGAGGAGAGATAGAGGCAACTACAATGGTAGGCGGGTGTTATAGGCGAGGGCAAAGAGGAAGCGGGGAATGGGTATCAGGTGGAAAACAGGTTACAAAAAACTCACTCAACATCATAGTTAAAGCATCTTGGACACTAGTGTGCCACCGATTAGCACCTACGGTTGTAACCCAACACTTTGCGTGCAGACAGAGCAGCTGTGGTGGTATGCCTCATGGCCATATATCCCATCAGCATCACGAGGATTGCTCCGCGAGAGGAAATAAGAGATCGAGATGTGGGATTGAGCACTACCATACCCTTCACGAGCCTCGTTCAGATTATGCAAAGAGGTAGAAGTGCCAGTGCGATGGGGTAAGGAGCACTTGATTGGAGGGCAGAGGATAACAGATATTGGCTTAATACGGGATAAATGAACACAGTGAGTAAGAGACCAGCTTCCACGGCGGTTCCATAGACTCGGCCAGGTAGGGGCGCACGGGTGAATGCCCCACCTCACAGGAGTAGAGAGAGACACTGGCTACAGATGTCGGTCATTCAGAGGCAGATCCTAGCATTTCTGCCACACCACTGCCTAGACTGTCGACTCAGACTACAACAGGGTACGTCCTAGTGCCCCATGATTTTCTCTAGAAATTGGCCAATAGGGTGACCATGGGCTGAAAGAACAATTCGAGCTATGATGGAGAATGTGAAGCCATGGGTCAAAGCAGAGATTGACATAGCAGCACAAGCCTTACATGCTTGCTTGGACAGGTGAGCCAGTTCAATAAGTGTATAATGGAGCAAACAGGATACCGGCAGTCTCTTGTGAGAGTTGGGGGCTCTTCGGAGCCAAGTTGTCGAGTTTTCATCACACGACAATCGTAGTCATATCAACCCCACTCTTTCAGACCTTGATGAAGAGCCTGATGAGGAGATAGACTTGGCGGTTTATTGGGAGCCGATGACTTCTAGAAAGGGGAGAAAAGAGTCTCCGAGGATGTTGAAGAAAGTTTGAGGAAGAAAGAAAGAAGAAGAGAACACAAACGGGAAGAGCGGGAAGGCACAGGACTCATGACTCATATATCAAAGTTTGCAGGAGCGAGCTAGAGAACAGGCACAACTCTACCGCTAAGCTCAGCCCGAAGCTTGCTAATGGAAAGGGACCCTTCGGGCGAGTCACATTCATCCCCGATCACCACGGAAATTTGTAGAGGCCGAGACTACTAAGGGGTAACCACTCCCCTGATGATGCACCTCCTCAGAAGGATGATGGGAGCGCCTAGAGCGCCACAGGTATGTTCCCTTCCCTCTATTCTTGTAGTTCATGCTTCAGGGATGAAGCTCAATTTTCAAAAGGGAGGGTGTACTTGTAATTTTGGAATTATTGAATTCTTACGAGGTTTTTTCTTACCGTGTTTATTCTCCTCGGGCATGCTATCTTAGTAGAACCGGCATGTTTAGGATTTTTTTTTTTTGTTGTGGTCTTTGTTTAATTAGAAAATAACTTAGGAGTACTCAGCCAATGAAAGTGCACCAGTTTTGAATTTTTGAAAAAAAAAAATTAACCTGTTTAAATTTTTTGAATGCATTAGCTATGTATTTGTGACTACATGCATGATTTGTGGATCTTTTTTTATGTCATTTAGTTTATTAGCATGAGGAGTCTTGTTAAGCCATGTGTAAAACAGACAAGGTAAAGTGAATGTAAGTCATGCCATGAGTGAGTGAGGTTGAATACTTAGTTCAGTGTGGTGAAGATCTAGAACTTGCCTTGTTGGTCTTTGCATAGGCTAAGGATGGTTGGTTAGGATATGATCTTAGGACATTTTTAAGCTCACATTGACCTAAATGACCCTACCAAACTCATACAATTCCCTTGATTCAAATTTTGAGCCTTTAATAAACCATTTTTTATCATGCTAATCGATGAACCGTACCCATTTTTTATAATGAACCTGTTTCAGCCTGGTCTTTCCCTGGACATTGTGAACCTCAACATAGGAAAAATGCCTAGCGAGGTGGCTAAATAAGGGTGCATAAATGGTAGGAACGAGGAAAATGGAAAGAAAGAGAAAAGGTTAAAAATAAGGTGTGGTGTGACTGATATTTAAAAAATCTTGAAAAAGAAAATTCAAAAGGAAAAAATATATAAAAGTAAAAAAAATAAAAAAAATAAAAAAAATACACCACACCCATACAAGTCGCACAAAGAGGTGAAAAGGGAGGAAAAGGAATGAAAAGAAAGAGGATGAAATAGGTGAGAACGAGTGACGCCATTATATGTAGTACTTAAACAAGGGATAATCACTCAAAAATTGCTCATATTTATCATGTCCATCCCTAAAGCCTACATTACAAGCCATAGCAAGTCCTATGGTGATTCTAATCGAACCCTCTGACAGACCAAGTAGAAAATAAGGGCAAGCCTATGGTATTTGATGCAATACTTGAAACTTCTTTGTGAGTAGAGTCTCGCTTGTTTAGTCCCATGCAATATATAACAATATATATGTGAGTGGGGACTTCATTTGTCCTAAGGGTACATGGGTTATGTCTACTTTTACCATAAGTTTGTGCGAAAAGCATCGGTGATGACTTGAAATTAATACTGATAGTTAGATGACATATCTTAATCCTTGTGTAGCATGTTTTGTGGTTTCTTGTAGTACATTAGATGATATTGGTTCATGGAAAGAGGGTCAAGAGTTGTTGAATGTATAGTGCAGGTATTGGCTGTAGGTATTCTAGGTTTATTTTCTAGTTGAGTGTCGTGTTTAGTTTTCTTTTTCTTTGCCTGAGGACATGCAAAAGTCTTAGGGCCAAGAAGTGTTGATGTCTTTGTGAGTTTATCACTTTCGCTCAAAACAAAAAAAATAGCATGGACTTAGGTGTGTTTATATGGATATAAGGCACTTTTTCTTTGATTAAAGGACAAATAGGTGTTGGAGCAAGAATATGAAAAGATAGCCTGAAAGAGCAGAAAATGGGCTAAAGTCACAAGTCTAGTACAAGCCGTACTGAAGACCATGAAAAGTTTCGGATGACGGATAAGTTATGAAGAGTGCATCCCTACCCATTACCCCATAAATTCTCGACATGTAAGATGGCCTATTCGCATGTTGGTAAAAGAGTTTTAGAGATACCATACATGCTAGGAAAAGGCCTGGGGAAAGACCGGATAAGCGACACGTCGAACCATCTGAAAGGAGGCTGGTAGACCTCTCCGCGATGGCGATTAATGTCCGCGAGGCTCACCTCCGTGATGGCCAATGTGCCACGGAGGAGTGCAACCCCAAGTATAAAGCCTCCAAACTTCTGTTTTAAGTGATAATTTCCAGAAGAACAGAAGGAAACAGAGGGCACGAGGTTTTTGAGAATTTACCTTCGATTACGCCGTTATGCGCGGTCCAAACTCGGTATAACCTTGGGTAGCGAGGTATTAAGCGGCACTCGATTGGGGATATCGATTCCTCTTGCAAGACATAAATTGAGAAATAGGCATATACATATGACAAGACCAACAACACCAATTTTCTTTGTCATGATTAATAATAATGGTGATATTTCTTTTTGTACTCTCAAGTGAAATATGAAGCTTAGTGTAGTAGGGATTTTATAGGGTTACATCATTTGGCATAGGAGAGTTTTAATGGATGAGGATAAATATATCGAGTTTAAATTTTAATAGAAGCTAAGTAATTATTGAGAGGTGAAATAGCAAGAGTATTTTCGGGTTACAACTTAACTACTTATGTTATAACGCAACTCCATTACGATTTTTATTTAAAAATAAATATAATGAATAATAATAATTTTCACGCGAAATTGACCGACGAACATCCACCAATTTTTTTTTTAAAAATATTTTTAATTTTTTTAATTTTTTTAATTTTTTTAATTTTTTTAATTTTTTTAATTTTTTTATATTTATTAAAAAATCAACAAATTTTAGTCTCTATCTATCTTTTACAAAATCAATGGAGTCCCTTTATTTTAGTTCGTCTATTTTTGTGCTCTTTTGATAGTTGTTATTATAGTTTTTGAATTTTCTTGATACTATTTATTTTTCAATAAAAGGATAAAAATATATATTTTGACTAATCGAAGATAACATATAATTAATTAAAATTTAATTTTATAAATAATTAAACATCAAAAATTTGAACATTTTCTTCTTTAAATTGGGTAATTAAAAAGATTGGGCTTTATCTAGTTTTAGAGACTTGATCAACTATTCACAAAATTCTAGTAGCTTTACTAAATATCAATAATTATTTAATCATAAATTTAATTATTACAATATTAATTTAATATAGTTTTTAAACTTCACAAATTCTAAATTCTAAATATATTTATGAATTTACATAAACGTTTATTGAATTGAGGGCGATCGGTAAAAATTGTTTTTCCTTGATTCAACTAATATTATTTTTTTAAATCTATTGTTCTGATTTTCTTTAAGGAGAATAAATAGTACTAGTAATATTTTTCAAAATTGGAAGTCATATTTAATTATTAATACCAAGATCAATCTTAAATGGATAATGACAAGTTTATAGAGAAAATAATAAATTATTCATCTTTTTGTGTGTGTGTGTGTGTGTGTTTGTGTTTAATTTTTTTAATTTTTTTAATTTTTTTAATTTTTTTAATTTTTTTAATTTTTTTAATTTTTTTATCTTTTTTGATTTTTTTAATATTTATGATAAAATATTAATTTAATCAATCATTTAAAATAAATAGAGAAAAATAAGTACCGCAGCTGATATTATTTATTTAATATCACGACAACTACTAATTCAACAATTATTTGATGAAATCAAAAGAAATTGGAATAAAGAAATTGTAATAGGTGCTTAGAGATTTCAAGGTTGTTACAACAATTCAAATAACTTACTGGGATGAACTTAGTTGTTCGATTTCTTTTGCAACATCTAAGGAAGTTGTTGCAGCAATTTAATAGATTTGTCGCAAAAATCTCAATAGTTGTTTGATTTTTTTCAACATTTGAGGAAGTTGTTGCAACAACTTTAACTAAAAACTCAAATAAGTTAGAAAACAGATATTGATTTTTTGAAAAAGTAAAGTACACAAAATATAGATTTTTTTAACAAACGCAATGAGTTAAACGCTTCAATTAATGTTTGACAAAATCAAACAACAATTGTTGAGTTATTTATTAAATTATGAAATTAAAAAAACAATAATAATATATTTTTATGTTGTTTCATCAATTCAAATGATGTTGTAAGAAGTATTTTGGGGTATTAACTCAATTACATATGTTGTTTTCTTTCTTGGAAAATTATAAAACAATAATTATATATGTTGTAAGTAGCTCCTTTAAGTTTTTCTTTTAAAACAAATATTACAAATAATATTTTCATGTGAAATTAACCGATGAACATTCATCGATTTAAAAAAATATATATATTTTTCATAATTTTCGCGTGAAAAATAACCGACGAAAATATACCAGTGTTTTTTTAAAAGAATTCATTGAATAAATTGATAGGGTCTCTCCAATTTTCATGATTTGAAGTAATGGGTAATATAGTTCTAAAAGTATCTTGATGCAATGTGTTTTCTATATAAGAAGACCAAAAATATATATTTTGACTAATTAAAGAAAATATGAGTTTAATTAAATATACAAGAACTAAAATCAAATTTTATCAATAATTAAATAACAAATTAAATTTTTGCTTTTTCATTTTGAAGTTGGGTAACTAAAAGGATGTGACTTTATCTAGAGGTGAATTCACTTAGAGACTTGATTATAGATTCACATAATTCCAATTTTTTAACTAAATATGTGATTTATTTATTATAATATAAAATTTAAATTTCAAATTTTCGCTTTGCAATTTCAAAGGTTTAAAAAGACAAGAAATCTTATTTCTTTGATTTGATTTGAAGAAGAAGACTTTTGAATATTGTTATTTTAAAACAAAATTAATATTATTTTAAAAAAATGATTGTCGTTGGTTTTCTTTAGGAGAAAAAATAGTACTAGTAATATTTTCTTTTTCAAAATTGGATGTCCTATTTTCATTATTAATACCAAGAGCAATTTTGAATGGATAATGACAAGCATGTAGAGAAACTATTAAATTTAAACTATTATATGAGTGTCATAATTAAAAAATGAGCTAGATCTTGCTAAATTTATATTTGTGTGACCTGTAACCTCTGGTTTGGCGTAGAATAAACTGCATCACCATGCCCTTTAGGGTGTGACCCTTTCTCTAATTCTACGTAAATGCAAGATCATGATGCACTTAGCTATTTTTTATTTTATGTCGGTTGCCAAATAACATGTAGGATCACTTATTATTATATTGTTTTGCATTGTTTACTTTCAACGAAAACTAATTTGATAATAGAAAGTAAAACCTCGTTTAATGATCAATAATCAAAAGAGTATAATTATCTATTTTTAGCAATAAATTGACGATGAATCTCATATCTAATTAATCTTTATTTCCTTTTGTATTAATGTTTTTTTTTTGGAGTATTGTTTAATGCATTTAGATATGCAGTGCAAGTGTTTCCATATAACAAAACTTAAATTAAGAATAAAAATTAGTGACATAACTTCTATCATTAAATAGTAAATATTCATTGCTGGTTTTATTTAATGATAAATTATATTTAAAAAAAACTCTACCAATTAAGAACTATTTAGTAATAAATTAGCGACAAGTGTTATAATAATTTTGAATTTTAAAATTAAATAATATTTAAAATATTAAAATATTATAAGCCGATTCCTAACTATATGCGAGATCTTCATTTCTTTCACTAAGGCGGTAGTAGTCAAAGAAGGAGGCCTTTTTTATTTTAAACAAACTAATAAGAACATAACGACTCATAAATTGTAATAATTAAAAGAAATATTTAGCTTATTAATTCTTACACCTTAAATATTATTTTTACATATTAGAAAAATTCTATTTTCTAAATATTCAAATCTCATAATATTATGAGCATCATAAATAGAATAATTTATTTACACACGCAAAAATATGTTAATAAGCAATAGTATAAAGTTAGAAACAACGCATGTTAAGAAAAGAAACTTAAATTTTTATTTAATGATAAGCGGGAATTAAACAATTTTCTTCTGACAGAAACTACTTGAAAATTCATAAATACTAAATTAACTACTCTAAAACTATGAATCTTTAAGATATTGATTAATCTCAAGATCAAAAATATGTGGTGATCAATTAAGATATCGATCCATCACTTAATTAGTTCATTAGTGAATATTTTTAATTTTCTCCTTTAGGTGGAGATGGGCCCAGTGGATACATGAATGGCCATGGATAATAAGGAAACTTAGGATGAAAGCTAGCCAGCTGGCATCGGAGGATGAACAAATGGCCTTGGATGAGGATGAAAACCACCAACAGGCATTGGAGGATGAACAAATGGCCATGGATGAGGATGAAAACGTGGCGGGGATAAAGCGGGCTCATGGAAACCACCAATCTTCTCCTTTAGCTTGTGTAGCGGCACTTTCGGTTGGGGATATCGATTCCTCACTTGCAAGACATAAATTGACAAATAGGCAAATACATATGACAAGACCAACAACACAATTTTTCTTTGTCATGATTAATAATAATGGTGATATTTCTTTTTTGTACTCTCAAGATGAAATGAAGCTTCGTGTAGTAGGGATTTTATAGGGTTACATCATTTGGCATAGGAGAGTTTTTTGTGGATGAGGATAAATATGTAAGTATAAATTTTAATAGAAGCTAAGTAATGGTCAAAAAGGTGAGATCCATGGAGTAGCAGTTGAACATTCGTGGAGATATATCGCATGGGTTAGAAGTCAAGTCATATGCCATGACCATCAAGAAAATAAAGCTGATAGTTGGGTCAACTATCGAAACTTTCCCCAAACCCTAGGAAAAAGGGAACACTACCTAGCAACACAGTCAAAATTCAAAGAATGAAAGTCATTGTATGGTTGTGACTTGGAGTGGAAAGACCATAAGGACCCCCCTCTTCCGGTTGTAGTTAAAATGCAAAGAAAGAAAGAGAGCGTAATTGATGATGATGATGACATTTCTAAGAAAGAAATTAAGAAAGAAGTTGAGTTGATCGAGGCTCCAATTGTTGAGAAGGAGCTTAAAGCTAAACCTAAGGAAAAACAGGGCCACACAGATTTATAAGGCTATCCATCAACCACTGCCGTTCCCTCAAACGAATGAAGAAGAAGGCGAAAGATGGTAAGTTTAAAAAATTCTTAATATCTTTGACAATTATGCAACAAGCATACCATTGGTCAAGGAGCATTAGAGCGGCTGCGGGATCATCAAGTTTTGAAGGACCTTGCTATCAAGAAAAGGTCTATGAGCTATAGGCCGTGGGTAACTTGCATCATTGTAGTGCCTGCCTCCACGAGGTCCTTGCTTAGAAAAAGAAGATCCAGTGCCTTCACCATTCCATGTACTATTGGTGATGTTGAGTTCGCAAAGGCACTCTGCGACTTGGGAGCAAGCATCAATCTGATGCCATTAGCTGTGTTTAAGTAGTTGTGTTTGGGAGCCCCCACACGCTATGCATCTACTAATGACCGACCAAACTGTGAAAAAAACCTGTGGGGATCTGTTTGATGTGCTTGTCAAATTTGACAGATTCATATTCCTATCAGACTTCTTTATGTGATTGCGAGGTTGACTTTGAGGTCTCCATCATTTGGGCCGATCATTCCTCGCCACTAGGAGGGCTTTAGTAGATGTAAGGCTGGCCAATTGAAATTTATGACTTAACGAGGAGGTCACCTTCAATGTCTACGGTTAATGAAGCAACCAAATGATTTTAGAGTGTCGGCAATCGAGGATGATTCTGAGTTTTTTGTGACGAAGTTTGAGTAGTCAAAAGACTTGCGTCGTGTCGCGACGCTTCGTGAACACTTCTGGGAGGCAACCCATGAGGTGGTTTGATGAATTACGAGTAACTACCACCTACATCGTGTTGTGATGTTAAATCAAGCACTTCTTGGGAGGCAGCAAGTTTATTGATATATGTGTGCTCAGTGTGCAAGTGAAACAAAATAGGTTGCAGAAAAATTGCAGTTTAGACTGGTACTACGAGCCTCAATACAACTCCTAGGAGCATTGTACGAGCCACAATTATGATCATGGTGAGATGCGAGATAGGGCCTAGTGCATGAGTTCATGGTACAGTTGTCCTATGACTCGTAACACCATTGTACAGGTCGTAGTACTCCTGTACTAATGAACTATGCAAGTATGGAACTCCAGTTTAGAGTGACCTACAAATTAAGAGTGAGTACATTTTGTACCTTCCATGGTATGAGTCATATCATATGCTCATAGGTCCACAGGTAAGTTTCTAAACCTATTCTATGAGTCATAGGGACGAGTTGGCAGGTCCTTGTTACGACTAATGTTGCAAGTCATGACAGGCTAAGTCTTAAGTCTACCCAGCTCGACCCAATTTTTAAATTTCCCTAAAACTATTTAAACTTCAAACATTTCTCTGCATGCACTCAAAACCTCAACTCCTGCCTACCCACACTTTCCTCACACGATAACTCACGAACAAAGATCCTTGAGAAAAAAATTACGCCCAATTAACACTTCCCAAATCGAAGTCAACCTAGTCAACGACACACACATGAATTGATTAGAGATTGCAAAAATCAAGTAGTTACTATGCTTTGAGTCGGGCGAAACAACCTTCGTGCTTGTGTGAATATGTTTAACATCACGGGAGTCCTCAAAATTCATGAAAAATAGATGAGGACAATGATCAGAAAAATTACGTATGACTATGTTGATTGGGTAGGATTCGAGCATGCTAAAAAATGAATTTAAACTTCTATTAACTGAGTTACAGGTTGTGAATAAAAAAGGTAGGAATGGGTAGTTAAAAAATTGAGAAAAATGCATGCCTAGAACTGGGAATTACGAGTACCCAACATAATTGATTTTACAAGGCAGCATGAACAAACGCAAGGGCTTGAGGCTTCACAAGCCTTTCTATGACTCGTGATTTCACACTATGACTCGTAGGATGGCTCGTTGGGACTGTCCTAAGCAAAATGTATGACAAAGTAATTGGTATAGAACCTAGTACGACCCATGGTATCCTACTACTTGGGGTATTGCAGCGATCATACTAAGTGCGAAAAGATTAAGTCCAAAGGCAATAGTATAGTCCTTCCTATGACTCATGGAATCCACTTACAGTCATTACCATGAGTTATGGAAAAATACAGAACAGTAGGTTTTAAGAAGTATCCTCATATGACGTGTGGTACGGATACATTATCTTCATGGTATGATCATACCTCAGGAAGTCATAGCACTATGACTACGAGATGTTATGAGTCTCGATACGAATCATTTCCTAGAATTCTTCTCAATCCTTGTAGACCCATGAAAAAAATTCAGAGGATGGTTCTTGTTTTCTTTTACTCAGATATGAAGTTCTAAGCCCTTTTTCTCCACAGGTACAATATGGCTTTGAAGAAAAAGCAGCAAATCTGCCAAAGACAAAATGGCTAGAGGCAGAGATAGAAAACTGGAGGGCATTGAGAGATATGACTCACCGACTCTGAAGCATGCACACACCTCTTTAGTGGTTCGGTGGAAGAATACAGGTTGATACATCTGACATCGATGGGACTCGAACCACTAGGGAAAAATCTAAAGCCCGGGCCGAGGCGGCCACTGCCACATCTGCTGATGCTCCCCGGTTTGAGGAGGAGGAGTGAATAAAGGATTCGGTAGTGGCTCTAATGATGATGACAGGTCTGAGGTGGACCAATCTATCGCGTGCGAAAGTGAGTTTGGATTTGAAGATAAGGCAGCCAATGCTGAACAAGAGCAGACTTCACCTAGGGAGAACCGTACTATTAGTTGGAAGTACCATGTGCATAAGAGATCTATAAACGGTCTCACTCTCACCACCAAGAAAATCCCGAGCGAGTATTCAAGAGGAGCTATGGATTCTCACTAATGCACTAAATGAGATGGAGGAGATGAAGCAGATATTCCGCTACTACGGGTTTTAATGGATGGCTAGAACCCCAAATCGATACACTTCAGAGATTTCGGAGTTCTATGCCAACTATTTAGCTATCATGGAACAAAAAGAAAAGAGGGCGAGAAAGTCCAAAGACTAGCCCAAGTTGGAGAACGGATGGCGCGAGTACTATTGACATATCCAAGCGTACCATTAGTCGGGTATTATATGAGCCTCGGTTCGTTCCACCCCACACACTACACAGGAGTTTGACTACTAGGTGGACGCCATGAAAATCAAGCGTTTGTGCCTTGAGGAGAGGAAAAGTGAGATTAAGTGGCTTCTGGGGTCATCGTTGAAGATAAGGAGGAGGCAGAATGGGTAACTAGCGGAAAGAAAGTCACCAAGAGTTCACTAAATTTCATAGAAAAAGCCTTTTGGACGTTAGTTCTCCATAGGTTGGCACCGACAGTGAACGACAATACCCTCAGTGTAGACAGAGCAGCATTGGTGGCGTGTATCACGTCACGATACACCATCAACATTCGGCGCGTCATTATAGAGGAGATTCGGGATCGGGCTATGGGATTGAGCGCTACCATCCCATTCCCAAGTCTCGTATTCGGGATGTGTTTAGAGGCAGGTCTCAAGGTGCGTCATGGTGAGGGCAGTTGATTGGAGAACCCAACGAATATCCGACATTGTCTTGATCTGAGTGAAATGAACCCGATGAAGCCAAGTACGACTTTCTACCGCAGTCCCGGTACCAAAAGCAGTTGAAGGGTGGGCAGGTGATTTCCCCCACCTCAGTAGGAACAGGATGAGATAGCAACTACAAACACCGATCATTCGTAGGTAACTCCCAACACCTCCCTTTGCACCACCTATGGGCCCTTTAGAGCGGACCTAGCAGGATACATGCTCATGAATCAGGAATTTCTTCATAAGATGGAAAAAAGACTGACTGTAGCTGAGAGAAAGGTGCAGTCTATGATGGAGAATGTGAAGCCTTGGGTGAAGGCTGAGATTGAGGCGGCTGCATGGGTCTTACGTACCAGACTTGACAATATTGAGAGCCATTTCAACGAGCGCATGAACGAGCAGACTGGCATTGGTAGCCTCCGTGAGGAGTTAGGGGCTCTTCGGAGCCAAGTGACCGAGCTTTCATCTCGACAACCGGCAATTCTAGTAGCCCCCCTCTTCTGACCTCCAACATTGGGATAGATGATAAGCTTGATTTGGCGGCATATTGGGAGCAGACCGGAAGGCTTGAGGAGGAAAAAGGAAAAAGAGGGTCTCAGAGAATGTTGGAGATGAGACCTAATGAAGAAGGGAAGAAGGAAAGAAAAAAGCATAAGCAGGAGAGATTGGAGAGTCAGTAGACTCCAAGATGAGCATAGGTCGGGCTTCTTGAGAGAGAGAGGGCGTGTAGCTCCACCACTACCCATGCTGAGATTGCGGGTGCAAGTACACTTCGGGCGAACCACATTTAGCCAGAGTTATTCCAGAGGTCGCATAAGAGACCACTACCGCTACAAAAAGATTGGCCATTCCCCCGTTGATATACCATTGAGTATTTGTCCAGCTCCACGGCTGGCCAGAGAAGGTACCACCTCCTGAGAATGACAAGCAGGAGCGCTTAGTGCACCACGGGTATATTCCATTCTTATGTTTTATATTCTATGCTTCGGGGACAGCATGCTTTTCCAAAAGAAGAGGGGTGTACTTGTAGTTTTTAGGATTTTGGATTCATCCAGGATTTTCTTGTCGTGTTTCTTTCCCTTGGGCATTCTATCTATTAGAACCGATATGTTTAAATGTTTTGTTTAATTAGAAAGTAGCTTAGTATTACTCACCCAATTAAATACTAGTTTTGAAAAAACATCGACCCTGTTTAAATTTTTATGGTTAGTTGTGTACTTGTTTATTGCAAAATATGATTTCTGTCGATCTTTTATGTCATTTAGTGTATTAGCATGAATAGTTATATAGCCATATATGAACCGGACGAGTAGAATGAATGCAAACATGTACCATGAGTAGTAAGGCCATGTACCTAGTTCAATCTTTGCGTAAAGAATCTAGAACTTGCTTGGTTGGTCTTTATATATGTTTTAGGATGGTTCATTAGGAAAAGATCATAGGTAATTTTGTTTAGCCCATTTGTATCTTGGTTTCCCTACCAAAATGATATGATACCCTTGATCTCGATTTTGAGCCTTGAATGAATAATTTTTGTTTGATTAACTAATTAACCTTACCCATTTCTGTTTCAGGAAAGATCCGACATAGTTTTCTATAGATACTGCCAGGAGATAGATTCAAAATTGAAGTAAGTCCTAATGATTGATAATGAACTGTTTATGTGGTCCTTTCTTGGAAATTGTGAACCACAACCTAGACAAAATGCCTAAGTTGAGGGTGGCTAGAGTAGGGGTGCATAGATCATGGGGAAGTGACAAAGGAAAAAAAGGAAAAATGGTTAAAAATGAGGTATGGTGTGACAAAGAATAAAAATAAAGCTAAAAAACAGAAAAATTGAAAAGAAAATACAAAATAGAAAAAAAATGAATGAAAAGTCGAAATCACACCACACCCATACATTGCATAAAAATGGAGAAAAGGGAGGAAAAAGTTGAAAAAGAAAAAAAGGGTGAAGTAAGTGAATAATGGAGCCACATGTATATAGTGCCAAGGAGGGGTTTAGTAACTAAAATTTCCATATTTACCATACCTATCTCAAAGAAAATATACATTACAAGCCAGAATAAAGTCTTATAGTGATCCTAGTCTAACTATCGAAGAGTCAAAGTGGAGAAAAATAAGGGCAAGCCTATAGTATCCGATGTGCAGTATTTGGAACTTTCTTGTGAGAGTGAGATTCTTACTTGTTTAGTCCCATGTTTCATATTTTTATATATTTGTGAGTTGGGGACTTCATTTACTGTGAGGGAACATGGTTTGTATTTTTAGTCTGCCAAGTGTTTGTGGGAAAAATATTGGTAATGACTTGATTCTTGCTAATGACTAGATGACATATCTTGATCCCTGTTTATCACGGTTTGTGGTTATTTTATGTGCATATGCTGATTTGGTTTACCGGGAAAAGGGTCAAAAGCTATTTGTGTTCATAGTGCAAATTTTGATTGGTGGTGGATGTAGTATCCTAGGTTTATTTTCTAGTTAAGTGTTGTTTTGGTTTTGTTCTTTCCCTAAGGACATGCAAAAGTCTTAAGTTTAGGGTGTTGATGTGTTGTGACTTTATAGAACTTTCGACTCTTAAAACTGGGAAAATAGCATGGACCTATGTATGTTTATACAAATATGAGGTGTTTTTATTTTGTTTTTAAATATTTCTTAATTTTTAAATAAAAAGTTGAAAAAAAGCACAAAAAAGCAGCCAAGTACTGATCTCGGTACGAGCTGTACTAAGACTCGTGGAAAAGCTCAGAAGGTTGGAACACTGCAAGGCAAGTACGACTCTTAATACAAGTCGTACCAAGCTAATTTCAAGTCGTGACTGGAGTCATCAAGTACTTTAGAGAAAAGTTGCACAATTGAAGTCTCTTGATACGGGTAGCACCTACGGACCGTAGCATCTACCTATGACCCATACCAGGAGCCGTGGAAAGCTTTAGTGGTTTTAAGGACTTGGCAAAACTCAAGATGTGACAAACTGTTACTAGTCGTAGGAGTAAGGTACGAGCCGTACCACAACAGTCATAGAAAACCGAGGAAGATGTCAATGTTCTTAGAGACAAATCACGATTTGGCTTGTACGACTCGTGGGATCATATTCTGATCATACTAGATGCCAACAATTAATCAATTCTGCAGAAGTCAAGGAATGTACAGAGCAAGGCACGACCGTACAATCTTGTTAAGGGTCATATGATGAGTCGTAGGATGTGTCGGCACAGATTTGGTTCTTTCCACATTAACTTAGAAAAATGATTTTATTATCTCTATAAATTCATTTTATGTTATATTTAGGAGAGGGAAGGTCAGAATTAGTTGATTGTCAATTGTTATCAAGTTTGTTATTAGTTTTTTACCATATTGGAGAGCAATCCTTGAAAATCAAAACTTGAATTTCTCAATTGTTTTTTATTTTGTTCATCATATTCTATTGCAATATTCACAGTAGGTTTTCTTTCAATCATTGTTGTAAGTATTTAATTATGTGTTTGACTATGAATACTAATCACAATCTTACAATCATGAGAGACTAAAACCTCACAACTAAGTTGTGGGAACCATGATGGATTAATGAACTAGGGTTACACAAAGTGATTCGAAACCAATGCTAAATGCTTGTATTATATTCTCTTCTTCTTTAATATTTTTAAATGAAGCGTAATGTTAGGACTTGTCCGAGTTCTTTACTTGCTTGAACCTAGAGTTGGAGATTAGGAAAAAGAGAATTATAAGCCTTGATTTTTATGAGCATTGTGTAACTTGAAATTCTTGATCAGCGGATGGTGAGTGGAATAAATTAATAATAGTTAATTTGAAATCAGCTCATGAGCTTAACCCGGTAATTAGTATAGTCATCATATAGGGATAAACCAGTCGTTGGATGAACCCTAGTTATCAATTCTATAGTAAATATTGGAATTGATTACAGTGTAAACCCAATGTAGTTATGAACCCATTAGGAACACTTCCACTAATAATTGTAAATCTTGATTAACAACACTTGATTTTATGCTTGTTTTATAATTGTTTTTCTATAAACATAATTTGGAGATAATGCACCAAAAAGCTTAAATATCGACATTAGTCTAGTTCTTACCATATTCCCTGTCGGTTCGGCGAACCTCTTTTGTGGGTTCTTTATTGACAATGTCCGCTTCATACTTTTCAGGAGTGTGAGCTTGAGCATTATCATTCTACTTATTGAGAAAAGGCTCAAATAGCTCCAAGTCATCATAAATCATATGTGGATGTTAGGAGGAGAAAGCTTGAGTTTGAGGTTGATAATTGGGTGTGCTCTTGAAGGTGTCTCCCATGAAGGAGTTATGAGGAGTTTGGTAAGAAGGGAAGCTTAGTCCTAATATGTTTGTCCTTATAGAATTTTGGGCAGTTGGCTAAATGTCTTATAGTTGAATTGCTGATTAGGTGCTGGTGCATCAGTTTTTCATGTCTTTGCTAAAATTGCGTGGTGATCCGGCTCTAGTTGTTCGATAGAGCATTAGTGTGAAGGATAGTCTTACCTATGAGGTTTCAATTAAGATCCTTGATCGTCAGGTTAAGAAGTTGAGGAGCAAGGAGGTAGCTTCAGTGAAGGTTTTATGGAGGACTTAGCTAATGGGGGAGCTATGTGGGAGGCCCAGAAGAAAATATGATGGCTAGATACCCGCACCTTCTCCCTACGCTCGGTTCCGACGCAGTACAGATTTCCTCCTTAGTGCTCTATTCATATTTATGTCTCTCAGTTTCTTTCATGTCTTAGCATGAATGTATGTTTCATGAATCCAGTTTCATCATGTGTTTCATGTTCGGGTGTAGTCCTCCTTCCACTTTCGATCTATAGTTTTTAGTGTTGGGATTGTATCTATGTCCTATCTATTCAGCCTGGTATCCTTCATTCAAGGACGAATTTTCCCAAGACAGATATATTGTAACATCTCAGATCATGAAGTAGCTTATCTTAGGAAAGATCAGATCATTCAGATTTGATGCATGAGTGATGGAGAAAGTGACATCCTATCAGGTGAGTGACGACCATCACTCAGAGTGTCACTCCTTTGATAGTGGAGTTGATGGTGTCGATCGGGCGACGGATCGTCACTTACCCCACGTGTGGGTCAGGTTCCCCTGCTATAAGGAGTGACAAAGGCTGACGGACCATCAAATGGGTGGCTGTCACTTGGATTGTCATTTAGGTCAAGCTTTGGTTCCTTCTGGTTGAGGGTGACGGTGGAGCGGTGGATCGTCAAGTGAGTAACAGCCCATCACTTTAGCCGTCAGAAGGTTCAACGGGGCAATTTTAAGTGCGATTTCTAGGGGCATTTTTGTAAATTTCTATGCTTTTAACTCCTAAGTGATGTCGTTTTAAACTTCCTAAAGGGTGTATTAGAGGGGTTTATTCATTCCAAACCTGTCTACTCCTAACATTTGAAGTTGAAGATCCAATCCTCTCAAGATCAAGGCTAGGTTCTTCATCATCTTCTTCCAAATTCTTCTTGGGTCTTCAAGTCAAGTTAAAGATTCATCAAGCCTAGGTATGTTGGGTCATGAATGGGATATTTCTTCAACCCTCATGCCCATTTTCACCTCTATCGAATGAATTCAAGTCTCCAAGCATCGTCTTATGAAATTCTAAGGTTAGGCCCTATTCCCATGAAATATCTTATGATCTTATGAATTCAAGTCTCTTATGGTTCAATCCATGTTTTATGATTATGAATTCATGTTTTCTACTATATTCTCTCATGAACTTATGATTTTCAAGTTATGATGATTTTACTCAATTATGTATGATTTCATAAGTCTCAAGCTTATGTATCATGGGCGAATCGGTGGCATTATTTTCATGGCTAGTTCATGTATGTCCAAGTATGATTATGATTTTCATGTTTTTCGACTAGCCCATGAAAAACCAAGTATGTTTTCATGACTATGACAATAATCAATGTGGTTGTCTCCAAGAGCACGCAAGTGCACGTGGTAGAATCCAAGTAATATAGGACAGTGAAGTCAATATCATCCTTTAGAGACTTGTCATATTAATTGAGGTTAACATTTATTTCACTATTAAAATAAAGACAAGTAAAATGGGAAATGGTTTTGGAGATTATTCTACTCTCTTGAAATATAAATTAAACTAAAACTAGAAATATTTTCAAAGTGTTTGTAATTCAAGTGATGATAAAAATCTAGTGTCTTGGCACTTTTGCTTTTAAGGTTGAGTTTTAGGACCTCAGAATACACTAGACTTAAATCTTCTAAGATTTCTAGTTGCAAGTTATGATCCCATTTCTTGATATTCTCTCGAATATCAAGAATTTATCTCATGAACCCTAACACCTATATTCGTATGATTGTAGGAGAAGCATGAGGCGACGAGTTGAAGATACTTGTATCAGTTGAACGGGGTTGAAGGGTATATCTCTATCCTCAACAAAAACAACTCTTGAACTAATTTGAACAAGATTATTGAAACCTATCCTATGCTTGCTTTTTAACCCTCTTGGGTCCCTCTCCTATGGAGTGACAAGAGCCAACAAATAATACTCGCAAGGTGATCGATCTAACGAATAATCAATTCAAATAAGTAAGCATAAATAATCTTGAATGAAGAATTACAGTCTAGCATAATAGAATACTCAAACTTCAACGATTAGTTGCAAGCTACAAAACCTTAGAACAAGAGTTTAGCCATTCATGTTCAAGCGAAAACTAAAGTAATCATCATTCGAATTGACAAAAGAATATAGTAAGAAAACCTAGAAGAAAATGAACTTCTATCTCTTCCCCAAAGACTGCATACAAAATGATCTCAGAATGATCGAAGCCCCCTAAAAAATGACCTAAATGTTACATTTATAAGCAAGGTATCAAATGTCTTTTTCCCTTGAGGATTCGACTTTTAGACATGAAATCATCATTCGAATTGACAAAAGAATATAGTAAAGAAGAAAACCTAGAAGAAAATGAACTTCTATCTCTTCCCCCAAAGACTGCATACAAAATGATCTCAAAATGATCGAAGCCCCCTAAAAAAATGACCTAAATGTTACATTTATAAGCAAGGTATCAAATGTCTCTTTTTCCCTAGAGAAGTTCAGCTTTTAGACATGAAAATTCACCTCAAACAGCCCCTGGCACACCGCACCATCAAATGCACCGAACTTGACTTGAATTTCCTCATAAGCTTTGCCTCTGGCGCGCCGCACCAGCCATCTCACCAAGGTGTTAGTCAAATTCTGCACATTCTAGGACCTGGAGCGCCACACCATCCAATGCACCAA
>JACEIK010011286.1:0-16705 GCA_018107945.1 Datura stramonium
GGAGGATACCATGAGTCATAAGAGGATTGTACAACTCGTGGTACGAGTTGTGACAACTGACAAAAACAGCTTTTCTGTGAATTCATTAAGGGTATTTTTGTAAAAACTAAGCTCCTAACATTCTAATGACATTGTTTTAAGATTTGAAAAGAGGGTTTTAAGGAAGTTTAACCTATTCTAATTCATTCAACTCCCATGCATGCAAGTTTAGAGGCTTTCTTTTGAAGATCAAGCTTAAATCCTTCAATTTCTTCTCTAAGTCTCTTTGGCTTTCAAAGACAAGTGCAGATTTAGCTCACCCAGGTATATAGGGCTTTGAATGAGAGTTTTATTTCACTCTCATGTCCAAATTTCTCCTCAAGTTCATGAATTCAAGTCTCAATTCAAGTTGATGATCTTATGGGGTTTTAGCCCAATTTCGTGAAATTCTCCATGAATTATTTATGGGTTAATTTCCTTCATGTTTCAAGGTATGTCTTAAGACTTATGGAAAGATTTTATACCTATTTTGATTACGAATTCATGATTTCAAGTTTTAGAAAATTATGCGCAATTATGAAAGTTTCATGAAAACCCAAGTTTATGATTTATGATTTCAAGTATGATGAGATATCTAGCATGAATGAATGTTTACAAATTACCCATGTATGAATTTATGATTTTGACTTATGAAGTCTATTTCAAGTATGTATAATTTCAAGATATGGTCACTGGTATGTTAAGAGTATTTCATCTTGATATATAAGCATTGTTAGATCTAGGGGCTACCTTATCTTTTGTGACTCCTTATGTTGCTATTAGTTTCGGAGTCAGTCCCAAAATTTTATTAGAACCCTTCTCAGTATCTACTCCAGTCGGTGACTCAGTTATAGCTTGATGGGTATACATAAATTTCCCTGTCACAATCCTTCATAAACTCACCTCAGCCGATCTAGTAGAGTTAGAAATGACCAATTTTGATGTTATCTTCAGTATGGATTGGTTGCATGCATGTTACACCTTAGTGAATTGTAGAACCAGTACGATAGAGTTCTAATTTTCAGGTGGGCCAGTCCTAGAATGGAAGGGTAGTTCAGCTATGCCTGTAAGTCACTTTGTTTCCTACCTTAAGGCCAGGAAGATGATTTTCAAGGGTTGCATGTACCATCTAGTTCGGGTTAAGGATTCTACATCTGAGACCCTGACTCTTCAGTTTGTCCCTGTTGTATATGAGTATCCGGAGGTATTCCCAGATGATCTACCAAGAGTCCCTCCCGAGTGGGAGATTGACTTTTGTATTGACCTTCTTCCAGATACGCAGCCTATATCTATTCCTCCTTACAGAATTGCTCAAGCTAAGCTAAAGGAGTTAAAATAACACTTGAAGGATCTTCTAGATAAGGGATTCATCAGGCCTAATAAGTCCTTGTGCGGTGCTCCAATTCTCTTTGTTCGGAAGAAGGATGGTTCTATTAGATTGTGCATTTATAATTAACAGTTGAACAAGGTCATAATCAAGAACAAGTATCCCCTCCCCAGAATTGATGACTTGTTTGACCAACTTCAGGGTGCTAAGTTCTTCTTAAATATATACCTCAAATCTGATTATCATCAGCTTAGAGTTAGGGAGAGTGACATTCCAAAGACAGCCTTCCAGACTCGGTATGGTCACTATGAGTTTGTAATTATGTCTTTTTGACTAACGAATGCTCCTACAGTTTTCATGGACTTGATGAACAGGGTGTTCAAGAAAAATTTAGACATGTTCGTGATTGTCTTCATAGACGATATTCTCATATATTATCGAAGCGAGGAGGAGCATGCTGCTCATTTGAGGATTATGCTACAGACTCTTTAGGATCGCCAGTTGTTTGCTAAATTCAGTAAGTGTGAGTTTTGGTTGGACTCAGTAGCATTTTTGGGTCATGTGGTGTCTAGTGAGGGTGTACAGGTGGACTCTTAAAAGATAGAGACAGTGAAGAATTGACCTAGATCAGTTAGTCCTTCAGATATCAAGAGCTTTGGGTTTAGCTAGCTATTACAGGAGGTTTGTTGAAGGATTTTCATCCATTGCAACACCATTGACTAAGTTGACCCAGAAGAAGGTCAAGTTTTAGTGGTCGGATGCCTGTGAGAAGAGTTTTCAGGAGTTAAAGACTCGACTCACTTCAGCCCTAGTATTGACTCTACCAGAGGGAACAAATGGATTCATTGTGTATTGTGATGCCTCTAGTATTGGTCTTGGTTGTGTGTTGATGCAACATGGTAAGGTCATTGCGTATGCCTCTTGACAACTTAAGACTTATGAGAAAAATTACCCGACGCATGACCTAGAGTTGGAAGCACTGGTGTTTGCATTGAAGATTTGGAGACACTACTTGTATGGGGTGCATGTGGATATGTTCACAGACCACAAGAGCCTTAAGTATGTGTTCACTCAAAAGGACCTGAACTTGCGACAAAGGAGGTGGTTAGAACATCTCAAGGATTACGACATGAGTGTTCTTTACAATCCGGCAGGGCCAATGTAGTGGCAGATTCCCTTAGTAGATTGCCCATGGAAAGCGTGTCCCATGTAGAGGATGGGAGGAAGGAGTTGGGAAAGGATTTTCATAGGCTTACTCGTTTAGGGGTTCGCCTCATTGACTCAGCAGATTGTGGTGTCATTGTTTAGAATGGTTCAACCTCTTTGGTGACTGACGCCAAGGCTAGGCAAGATGTGGATCCTATCTTGGTGAAATTGAAGAAACTAGTTCAGAATCAGAAGGTGGAGGTCTTCTCCCAAGGGGGAGATGGTGTACTTCATTATTAGGGTCGTTTATGTGTTCCAGGTGTTGATGACTTGAGAGAGTGAATGTTGGGTGAGGCTCATGGTTCTTGGTATTCCATCCACCTAGCTGCCACCAAGATGTACTATGACCTACGAAAAATCTATTGTTGGAACGGAATAAAGAAAGACATAGCAGAGTTTGTGGCTAAGTGTCCAAAATGTCAACAAGTGAAGGTTGAACATCGGAGACCTAGAGGTATGCTACAAGACATTAGAATCCTTACTTGGAAGTGGGAAGAAATCAATATGGACTTCATCATAGGTTTCCTTGTACACATTGACAGTATGTGTAATACCCCGGAAGTGCCTAAGACTAGACTCAGGAGGTGGAAAGGAAAATCAACAGAAAAATATGGAATTTCCCCTCAGACGACCCGTGGTATGGGTCATTAGAAGTAAGAACGGGCCGTTGGAAGTGCCCGTGGTGAGAGGTTTGTAGATTTGGACAGGGAAATAACAGGTCTCAGAACGACCCATTGGTGGTTGTAACGAGTCATTGGATGGGAATCGTGGTAAGGCTGGTCTTGATCAGGGAGGAAGTGACGGGTCTTGGGCCAACTCGTTATTGGTAACAACGGGTCATCGTATGTGTCCATTGGTAGGATTTCCAGGATAGTGATAGTGGTGATGATGACTGGTAACCACAAGTAGTTGGAGGTTGGTATTACTCGTCCTATCCGGTCATTGTAGGAGATCTGAGGCATGAATAAGGGGCGAGACAACGAGTGAAGTGACGGGTCGTGGGAGCGAAGGACGACCCATTGTATGGGTCATCGGATCGAGCAGTGGCTAAATTTTTACTAATTCAGTAAGGGAAAAATCGTAATCTCCATGCCCCTAAGTCCCCTAATACATTGTCTTAAGATTAGAATGGGGTGTTTTAAGGGGGTTTAACTCATTCAAACCCACACTCCTTCATGCATGCAAACATAGAGCTTTCCAAGAGTGTTCAAGCTTAATCCTTCCAAGTTTTTCGTCAATTTTCCTTGGGCAATCAGGGGAGTTGTAGAATCTGATTCTCTCAGGTATGTAGGGTTATGAATGGGTGAATTTGATCACACCCATGCCCAATCTCTCTCTAATTCATGAAATCATATTGATAATTCTATGGGGCTTTATCCCAATTCTTATGAAATCCTTATGATCTACTTATGGGTAAATCCCTCTTATGTATGAATTCATGTTTTAAGAATCATGGGCAGATTTATAACTATTTAGATTTAAAATTTTCTACAAAACTATGCCCAATTATGTATGTTTCATGATAAATCAAGTTATGATTCTACTTTGATGTTGATGTTCATTAAACCATTATGATTTATGACTTATGATATGATTTCTCTCAAATGCCCAACATGAATTTATGAATATCAAGTATATACATGTTTT
Organism: Datura stramonium; assembly: GCA_018107945.1. Taxonomy (NCBI): domain Eukaryota; kingdom Viridiplantae; phylum Streptophyta; class Magnoliopsida; order Solanales; family Solanaceae; genus Datura; species Datura stramonium. Next base: position 4,199 of record JACEIK010011286.1, read on the forward strand.
ACAAGTATGCATGAACCTCATGATTTATGATTTATAATTATGGCAGACTCACGGGCCTTACTTTCATGGCTAGTTCATATATTTCAAGCATGCTTATGATTATCATGATTTTAACTAGCCTATGAGTTTCATGTATATTATCCTATGAGTACTATATATGCTATGGGAGTAGTATTTAACACCGAGTAGACCCGGGGTCCAAGCATACCTCAAGTCTCAGAACTACACGCCAATATAGCCACGATGAGACCTTCATTTTACTGTCCCCTTTGCCCAAATTGGCCCTCTGTTGTGATATCACACCTCTTTCATGGTTCTACCCTTGGCAAGGTGCGAACGCCCTTTCGACTAGGGGTTTATAGGTTGGGCTCCATGTGTGCTCATATGGGGTATGTCAGTTATAAGAATCTCCCATTGTTCCTCATTATTTATGTATGGTTATGACTATATACTTTGGCTCAAGTCATGTTTCATAAAGTTTTTCTCTTATGATTATGATTATGTATGATTTACGAATGTTTTGAAAACCTTAAGCCTTACGTTTGCATTATGATATTTATGTTATGATCACGTTGTCCTACTCTTATGAACTTTTATGTATTTTAAATATCCGTTCTACTTACCTTGAATACTTGGTTCATTCCACGTACTGACTGCATACTCTATGGTGTATCATTTTATGATACAGGCTCCGATCATCAGACTCAACCCCATTATTAGCCAGTTTCGGAGTTAGCATCCATCTTCAGTGGTGAGTCCTCATCTCCGGAATATCATTTGTTATCAGTTATCCTTGTACTTCAATTTTCAGACTTATCGGGTTAGTTGGGGGTGTTATCGCATCAACCCATCAGATATGTTAGAGGCTTTCAGATTATACATAGAAATCAGCTTGTTATCTATTATGTTAATTTTGATTTGGATGTTATGTCATTATTAAACTTCTGTTATGTTCATTATGTTAAGTCTTCTGCTTTATTGTTTGAGTTAGATATATGTTCATGCCATGGGTCCACTTGGAGTCTCTCAGGGCTCCTTGTCCCGTGTCTCGTCTCGGGCCTGTGTTTGGGTCGTGACAAACTTGGTATCAGAGCAAAAGGTTTTGAAGTGTTCTAGGGTGTCTGAAAACCGGATTAAGTAGAGTCTTTTTCATGGGTGTGAAGTGCGCCACACTTATGAAAAAGAGGCTATGAGACGTTTAGGAAATGTTCCCTTCTTTCATGATCTATGTCGTGTGGTGAAATGTATCTCTATCCTTCTAGCTCGTGCTACTCGCAATGGAAGAATCATGCCCCCCCACAGATTTAATGGTAGAAGGAATGGAAATGGAAATGGCTATGAAGATGGCGATGGAGACGGGCACCAACAAGCCCCACCAGCCCATGAGCACCATGCACCAGAGTTGGTTGCCCACGTTGAGTTCAGGGTAGCCATTCAGATGCTAGCACAGGCCTTGACTACCCAGGTCAACCAGCAGGCAGTAGCACATGTCCCGTAGAATGGGAATGTAGCAACGGCGAGAGTTAGAGACTTTCTGAGGATGAACCCTCCCGAGTTCCTTGGATCTAAGGTTGACGACGATCCATATGAGTTCATTGAGGAGATTTTGAAGATTACCCAGATTATAGGGGTGACTGGAGAGGAGTGTGCTGATTTGGCCTCATATCAGTTAAAGGGGGTCCCACACATTTGGTTCAAACAGTGGAAGGAGAGTAGGGCAGTCGAAGTAGGCCCTATATGTTGGTATGAGTTCCATATTGCTTTCCCTAATTGGTTCTTCCCTCGGGAGATGAGGGAGCTAAAGGATGTCGAGTTTGTAAATCTCAAGTAGGGAAAGATGACGGGATTGGAGTTCACATGTCTGTCCATGTATGCACCCGAGTTGGTGGCGGATCAAAGAGCCCATGTGAGCAGGTTCATTCACGGGATTGCAGACTCCTTGGTCAGGGATTGCCGAAATGTGATGATTCTCTAGGATATTGACTTTTCTAGGATTGTCCTGTACGCCCAGAAGATGGAGGCGGTACAGACGAGTGAGCAAGAGAGGGAGGCCAAGAGGGCCAGGACTGATAGCATCGGATTCTCCCAGCCGAGGACTAGTGGGCATTATCAGTAATCCCACCAGAGGTCTTTAGCCCTAGCACCATCATCATCTAGTGTTCTGTCCCAACCCAGGCATGATTACAGGGGTAGAGCGTCTGGCTCGAGGAGCGGGGGGAGCATTTCAGGAGATCACACTTTCTCAGCCTGTGCGAACTATTGCAAGAACCACCCATGGAGGTGTTTAGATGGTTCAAACGCTTGTTTTAGTGTGGAAATCCCGGATATAGGCTCAGAGATTTCCCTTCAGCCAAATTAGGTGATGGTGGATCCCGTACTGCAGCCTTTAGTCCCGCAGCTCCACCAGCACGCCCCGCTAGCAGGGGGCTTCTACTAGCACAGGTGGCGTACAACGCAAAAATAGATTTTATGCCCTATCTTCCCGCCAGGAGCAGGAGGTCTCCCTGGACGTTGTCACTAGTATGTTACGAGTTTTTCACCTTGATGTCTATGCATTGCTAGATCTAGGGGCTACCTTATCTTTTGTGATACCTTATGTGTCTAGTAGTTTCGGAGTCGGTCCCGAAATCTTGTCATAACCCTTCTCAGTCTCTACTCTAGTGAGTGATTCAGTTGTAGCTAGACAGGTGTATAGAAGTTTCCCGGTCATAGTCCTTCAGAAAGTCACCTCAACAGATCTAGTAGAGTTATCCATGACCGACTTGATGTTATCCTCAACATGGATTGGTAGTTTGCACGTTATGCCTCAGTTAATTGTAGAACCCGGGAAATAGAGTTTAGATTTCTGAGTGAGCCAATCTTAGAATGGAAGGGTAGTTCAGCCGTGCCTGTAGGTCATTTTATTTCCTATCTTAAGGCCAAAAAGATGATCTGCAAGGGTTGTTTGTACCTTTAGTTAGGGTTAAGGATACTACGTCCGAGACCTTGACTATACAGTCCGTTCCAGTAGTATGTGAGTATCCAGAGGTCTTCCCAAATGATTTACCGGGAATCCCTCCTGAGCAGGAGATTGATTTCGGTATTAACCTTCTTCCCGATATGCAACCTATATCTATTCCTCCTTACAAAATGGCTCCAGTGGAGTTAAAGGAATTGAAGGAGAAATTGAAAGACCTTTTAGATAAGGGGTTTATTAGACCGAGCAAATCCAGATGGGGTGCACCATTTCTCTTTGTCCAAAAGAAAGATGCCTCTCTTTGTATGTGTATTTATTATCAACAATTGAACAAGGTCACCATCAAGAATAGGTATCCTCTTCCCAGGATTGATGATTTGTTTGACCAGCTTCAGGGTGCTGACTACTTTTCAAAGATAGATCTCAAATCCGGATATCATCAGCTCAGGGTTCGGGAGGGTGACATCTTGAAAACAGCCTTCAAGATGCGGTATGGTCATTATGAGTTTGTAGTTATGTCTTTTGGACATATGAATGGTCCTGCAGCTTTTATGAACTTGATGAACAGGCTATTCAAGCCATACTTGGATATGTTCATGATCGTGTTTATTGATGACATCCTAATATACTCTCAGAGCGAGAAGGAGCATGCCGCTCATTTGAGGGTGGTACTACAGACTCTCAAGGATCGACAATTATATTCTAAATTCAGTAAATGCGAGTTTTGGTTGAACTCGGTGGCATTTTTGGGTCACGTGGTATCGAGTAAGGGCATAAAGGTGGACTCTCAGAAAATAGAAGCGGTGAAAAATTGGCCTAGACTAGTGAATCCTTTGGATATCAGGAGCTTCTTGGGCTTAGCTAGCTACTACAGGAGATTTGTTGAGGGATTTTCATCTATTGTAGCGCCATTGACCAGATTGACACAAAAGAAAGTGAAGTTCCAATGGTCGGAGGCTTGTGAGAGGAGCTTTTAGGAGTTGAAGACTCGACTCACCTCAACACCGGTGTTAACCCTACCTGAGGGTACCAATAGGTTGGAGGTGTATTGCGATGCTTCTAGAATTGGCCTTGGTTGTGTATTGATGCAACATGGTAAAGTGATAACATATGCTTCTAAATAGCTGAAAGTACATGAGAACAATTACCCGACCCATGATCTTGAATTGGTGGTGGCCGTATTTGCATTGAAAATTTGGAGACACTATTTTTACGGGGTCCATGTAGATGTGTTTACGGACCACAAGAGCCTATAATATGTGTTTACCTAAAAGATCTAAATCTACACAAAAGGAGGTGGTTGGAGCTACTCAAGGATTATGATATGAGTGTCCTTTATCATTCGGGTAAGGCCAATATGGTGGCAGACGCACTTAGTAGACTCTCTATGGAGAGTGTGTCCTATGTAGATGAGGGAAAGAAGGAGTTGGTGAAGGATGTGCATTGACTTGCACAGTTAGGAGTTCGTTTGGTTGACTAAACCAATGGCAGTGTTATAGTTCAGAACAGGTCAGAATCATCCTTGGTGACTGATGTGAAAGCTAGAAAAGACGAGGACCTTATTTTGGTAAAGTTAAAGGAAGCCTTTCAGAATCAGAAGGTAGAGGTCTTCTCCAAAGGGGGAGATGGCGTGCTTCGATATCAAGGTCGCTTGTGTGTCCCGGATGTTAATGATTTGAGAAGTCGGATGTTGCGTGAGGCTCACGATTCCATATATTCAATACATCCAGGTGCCACCAATATTTACCGTGACCTATGGTAAGTCTATTGGTGGAATGTCATTAAGAAAGACATTGCAAAATTTGTAGCAAAGTGTCCAAACTGTCAACAAGTGAAGGTCAAACACCAGAGACTAGGAGGTGTGCTTCAGGATATCATTATCCCTACTTGGAAGTGGGATGAAATCTATGTGGACTTTATCATAGAGTTGCCTCGCACTCATCAGCAGTATGACTCCACTTGGGTGGTCGTGGACAGGTTGACCAAAGCCTCTTATTTTCTACCGGTCAAAACCACCGATTCCATATAGGATTATGCCAAACTATACATTCGAGAGCTAGTTCGGTTGCATGGAGTGCCCTTGTCCATCATATCATATAGAGGTACCCAATTTACCTCTCAATTTTGGAGGTCGTTTAAAAAGGGACTTGGTACTCAGGTGAAGCTCAATACCGGATTTCACCTGCAAATGGATGGTCAAGAGGAGCGGACAATTCAGACTCTCGAGGACATATTGAGAGTATGTGTGATTTACTTTAAGGGTTGTTAGGATGATCATCTGTCTCTCATTGAGTTTGCATATAATAACAACTATCATTCCAACATTCAGATGGCTCCGTTTGAGGCTCTCTATGGGTGGAAGTGTAGATCTCCTATTGGTTGGTTTAAAGTCGGTGAAGCTGTGATGATAGGACCATATTCAGTCCATGAGGCCATGGAGAAAGTTTAGCTCATAGGGGACATGCTAAAAACAGCTCAAAGTCGCCAAAAGTCCTATGCCGATATGAGGAGGAGGGAACTGGAGTTCGAAGATGATGATTGGGTGTTTCTAAAGGTGTTTCCCATGAAGGGAGTGATGATGTTCGAAAAGAAGGGAAAACTCAATCCCCATTATGTTGGCCCATAGCGGATTGTGAAACGAATTGGCAAGGTAGCATATGAATTGGAGTTGCCCTCAGAATTAGCTTCCATTCATCCTGTTTTTCATATATCCCTCTTAAAGAAGTGTTTGGGTGATCCAGCTCTAGTTGTTCCGATAGAGAGTGTGGGTGTGAAAGACAACCTTAGCTATGAGGAGATTCTGGTGGAGATAGTGGATCGTCAGGTTCGGAAGCTAAGGAACAAGGAAGTAGCTTCAGTCAAGGTTTTATGGAGGAATCAACATGTTGAGGGAGCTACGTGGGAAGCTAAAGCAAATATGATGGCTAAATACCCACATCCATTTCCTTCCGACTCAGTTTCAGCTTGAGGTATTAGTTTTGCCTTAATACTCTATTCAGTTTCATTTTTAGTTCATGTGCCCCAGTTTCTTTCATGTTAAAGTATGCATGTATGATTCATGAATTCAGTTCAGTCATGTAGTCCAATTCAGAGTCAGTCACTCCGTTAGTTTCAACATGTGGTCAGTGTTTGAGCATGATTATTGCATTTCTCTGCTTTTCTGTATGTTTTCCCATATTCGAGGATGAATGTTCCCAAGGGGGAGATATTGTAATACCCCATAAGTACCTAATACTAAACCCGAGAGGTGGAAAGGAAAATCAGTAGAAAAATATGGAATTTCCCCTCAGACGACCCGTGGTATGGGTTGTTAAAAGGAAGAACGGGCCGTTGGAAGTGCCCGTGGTGAGAGGTTGCAGATTTGGACGGGGAAATAACGAGTCTCAGAACGACCCATTGGTGGTTGTAATGAGTTGTTGGGTGGGAGTCGTGGTGATGCTATTCTTGATTAGGGAGGAAATGACGGGTCTTGGGACTACTCGTTGTTGGTAACAATGGGTTGTCGTATGTGTCTGTTGGGAGCATTTCTAGGATAGTGATAGTGGTGACGACGGATGGTAACCACGAGTTGTTTGAGGTTTTTATGACTCGTCCTGTCCGGTCGTTGTAGGAGATCTGAGGCATGAATCATGGGTGAGACAACGAGTGAAGTGATGGGTCGAGGGAGCAAAGGATGACCCATTGTGTTGGTCATCGGATCGAGCAGTGGCTAAATGTTTGCGAATTCAGTAAGGGCAAATACGTAATCTCCACGCCCCTGAGTCCCCTACTATGTCATTTTAAGATCAGAATGGGGTGTTTTAAGGGGGTTTACCTCATTCAAACCCACCCTCCTTCATGCATGCAAACATAGAGCTTTCCAAGAGTGCTCAAGCTTAATCCTTCCAAGTTTTTCCGTCAATTTTCCTTGCTCAATCAAGGGAGCTGTAGAATCTTATTCTCTCAAGTATGTAGGGTTATGAATGGGTGAATTTGATCACACCCAGGCCCAATATCTCTCTAATTCATGAAATCTTATTGATAATTCTATGGGGCTTTATCCCAATTATTATGAAATCCTTATGATCTACTTATGGGTAAATCCCTCTTATGTATGAATTCACGTTTTAAGAATCATGGACAGATTTTATAACTATTTAGATTTAAAATTTTCTACAAAACTATGCCCAATTATGTATGTTTCATGATAAATCAAGTTATGATTCTACTTCAATGTTGATGTTCATTAACCCATTATGATTTATGACTTATGATATGATTTCTCTCAAATGCCCATCATGAGTTTACGAATATCAAGTATATACATGTTTTATAAGTATGCATGAACCTCATGATTTATGATTTATAATTATGGCAGACTCACGGACCTTACTTTCATGGATAGTTCACGTATTTCAAGCATGCTTATGATAATCAAGATTTTAACTAGCCTATGAGTTTCATGTATATTATCCTATGAGTACTATATATGTTATGGGAGTAGTATTTAACACCGAGTAGACCCGGGGTCCAAGAATACCCCGAGTCTCAGAACTACGCGCCAACATAGCCATGATGGGATCTTCATGTTACTGTTCCATTTGCCCAAATGGGCCCTCTGTTGTGATATCACACCTCTTTCATGGTTCTACCCTTGGCAAGGTACGAACGCCCTCCCCACTAGGGGTATACAGGTCGGGCTCCATGTGTGCTCATATAGGGTATGTCGCTTATAAGAATCTCTCACTGTTCCTCATGATTTATGTATGGTTATGACTATATACTTTGGCTCAAGTCATGTTTCATAAAGTTTTTTCTCTTATGATTATGATTATGTATAATTTACGAATGTTTTGAAAACCTTGAGCCTTACGTTTGCATTATGATATTTATGTCATGATCACGTTGTCCTACTCTTATGAACTTTTATGTATTTTAAATGTCTGTTCTACTTACCTTGCATACTCGGTACATTCCACGTACTAACCACATACTCTATGTCGTATCGTTTTATGATATAGGCTCCGATCTTCAGACACAGTCCCCGTATTAGCCAGTCTCCGGAGTTAGCATCTAGCTTTAGTGGTGAGTCCTCATCTCCCGAGGATCATTTGTTATCAATTATCCTTGTACTTCAGTTTTCACAGACTTGTCAGGTTAGTTGGGGGTGTTGTCCCATCAACCCATCAGATATGTTAGATGCTTTTAGACTGTATGTAGAAATCAGCTTGTTATGTATTATGTTAATTTCGGTTCTGATGTTTTATCATGATTAAACTTCTGTTATGTTCATTATGTTAAATCTTCCACTTTATTGTTTGAGGTAGATGTATGTTAATGTCATGGGTCGACTTGGAGTCTCTAGTGCTCCTTGTCCCGTGTCTCATCATGGGCCTATGTTCGGGTCGTGATAGTATGACTCTATTTGGATAATCATAGATAGGTTGACCAAAGCAACACATTTCCTGCTGGTGAAAACTACTGATTCAACTAAGGACTATGCCAGATTATACATACGAGAGTTGGTTCGATTTCAAGGGATTCCTTTGTCCATCATTTCAGATAGAGGTACTTAGTTTACCTTTCAGTTTTGGAGATTATATCAGAAGGGACTTGGTACTCAAGTCAAGCTTAGCATGACTTTTGCAAATAGATGGTCAGGCCGAGCGGACCATTCAGACTCTTGAGGATATGTTGAGAGCACGTGTGCTTGACTTCAAATGTAGTTAGGATGATCCTTTACCTCTTATCGAGTTTGCTTACAACAACAGTTACCACTCCAGCATTCAGATGACTCCGTTTGAGGCTCTCTATTGGCGGAGGTGTAGATCACCTATGGGTTGGTTCGAAGTAGGTGAGGCTACGTTGATAGGGCCGGATTCAGTCACGAGGCCATGGAGAAATTCTAGCTTATTAGTGAAAGGCTGAAAATAACTCAGAGTTGTTAGAAGTCATATGTGGATGTTAGGTGGAGAGAACTTGAGTTTGAAGTCGATGATAGAGTGTTTTGAGGGTGTCTCCCATGAAGGGAGTGATGAGGTTTGGGAAGAAAGGGAAGCTTAGTCCCCGATATGTTGGTCCATGCAGGATTGTGAGACGTGTTGGCAAGGTGGCTTATGAATTAGAGTTACCAGCAGAGTTTGCTTTCGTGCATCCAATTTTCCATGTATCATTGTTGAAGAAGTGCATTGGTGACCCGACATTGGTTGTTTTGGTGGAGAGCATAGGTGTAAAGGATAGCCTTACCAATGAGAAGGTACGAATGAGATCCTTGATCGTTAGGTTAAGAAGGTGAGGAACAAAGAAGTAGCTTTAGTTAAAGTCTTATGGAGGAATGAGCTCATTGAGGGAGCTACGTGTGAGACCGAAACAGATATGATGGCTAAATACTCGCATTTTTCCCTTCCAGTTCCATTCCAGCTTGAGGTATCAGTTCCCTCCCTAATACTTTATTTAGTTTCATGTCTCTCAATTCCTTTCATGTCCTAGAATGTATGTATGATTCATGAATTTAGTTCAGTCATGTGTATCAGTCCGGAGTCAGTCACTCCATCAGTTTCAGCGTCAGATATTCAATATTTGGGATTGCATTTCCTTTCCCCAGTTTTTAGTATGTTTAAGCCACATTCGAGGACGAATATTCCCAACTTGAGATTTGAAATGTAAGCAATAGGAAATGTTGGAAAAGCGCCTTAATATGATTCCACCTATGAGTCATAGGTTGGTAGTATGTGTCGTAGGAAGACCCGTGGTTTAGATTAGAGATTTTGTTCCCTAGACCACGAGTCCCCACTACGAGTCATAGTATGTGGGTATGACCCGTGATCAGGAGTCGTAGAAAGTCCTTGGAGTTATCTAGTGATCGATTGTATGGTGATGGTATGGTTCATAGTATGGTGTTACGGATCGTAGTAGGATTTATGGAAATATTCAGAGGATTGGAGGTTTTGGACTTGGTCAGTACGGGAGGATACCACGAGTCGTAGGAGGATTGTATGAGTCATGACAGCTGATAGAAACAGTTTTCCTGCGAATTCATTAAGGGTATTTTCGTAAATTCTAAGCTCCTAACTTCCTAATAATGTTGTTTTAAGCTTTGAAAAGAGTTTTTTAAGGGAGTTTAACCTATTATAATTCATTCAACTCCCATGCATGCAAGTTTTGAGGGTTTCCTTTGAAGATCAAGCTTAAATCCTTCAATTTCTTCTCCAAGTCTCTTGAGTTTTCAAAGACAAGTGTAGATTCAGCTCACCCAGGTATGTAGGGATTCGAATGAGAGTTTTCTTTCACTCACATGCCCAAATTTCTCCTCAAGTTCATGAATTCAAGTTGATGATTTATGCGGTTTTAGCCTAATTTCATGAAATTCTCCATGAATTGTTTATGGATTAATTTCCTTGATGTTTCAAAGTATGTCTTAAGACTCACAAGTAGATTTTATACCTATTTAGATTATAAATTCATGATTTCAAGTTTTAGAAAATTATTTCCCAATTATGCAAATTTCATGAGAAGCCAAGTTTATGCTTTATATTTCAAGTATGATGAGATATCTAGCATACAAGTTACCCATGTATGAATTTATGATTTTGACATATGAAGTCTGTTTCAAGTATGTATGATTTTAAGATTTGGGAAAGCCCATTCAAGTTAAGCATGTTTTTTCATGATTTATCCAAGGCTAATAAGATCAGTTTATCACATGTTTTGGAGTCAAGACTCCCCATGTTCAAATTTCAGACTATGCATGTGATTATGATTTTAGCTTTGTTAAAAACCAATGGGAGCACTATGCATGTTTTTTGGAGTACTGTCTAGCACCAAGTAGGCTCAGAGTTCTCAGATTCGTCGGTCTCAGAACTATGCGCCAACGTAGGTATATTTAGTTTGGACCTATCAAGAGAGTTTTCCCTCGCTCGCCAGAGGGCCTTCAACTTGATATCGATACCATGGTAGCATCCTTAGCCCTGAAAAGGTTTTGGACATGTTACATCCTGTAAGTTCTTGACACTTAGTTGGCCTATTCGCATGTTGGTTAAGAGTTTTAGAATGCCATACGTGCGAGAAAAGGGCCCGGGGAGAGACCGGACAAGCGCCAAGTCGGAGCGTCGCATTCGACAAATGCGACTTATAAATCGCATTCGACAAATGCGACTTATAAATCGCATTCGACAAATGCGACTTAAAGGCTCCAAGTATATAAAGGCCTCTCACTTCATTTTCAAGTCATCTTTCATATTATTTCCAAAGTGAACGACCAGAAACAGAGGAGGAGCGAAGGGTTTATATAATATTCATTCGATTACGCTGTCAAACGCGGTCCAAAGTCAAATTAACTTCGGGTACCGAAGTATAATGCTGCAGGGAGTATTTCTACGGAGTTAGTTTTGTGAAATTCGCCCGACGAAGCGTCGTCCCGCCGAGTCAAAGTGATTGGAATTGCTCCAGACTAGTGTTAATACACTCCCAGGCCTAAAGTGAGTATTTCTCCCTTCTAGACCTCTGAGAAATTATGAGTTTTTGCTTAGGATTAGCTCATCAAACAAGTGCGCCAAAAGTGGGGGATGGTATCATATTCTCTTAGAGAATCTCGAGTAACCGGCCAAGCCGCTAAAGTCGCTAAAGTAGTGATAAATCCTGTTTGTTTGGGCTCCTAGAATATGGCGCCCTTGGGGATTTCTATTTTATTGTATCGAAAGGCCCAATGAATTGGGATTTACCATTCCTTTCGTGGAAATACAATTCGAGATGAAAAATTTCAAGAAACTTATTTTCTTCCAAGAAATAGATTCAGAATTAAGGTAAGGAATGAGAAATATTGCATGTGCATGGTGTTTTGAAAAATCATAACATCTCAGAGATAGATAGAGAGGTAGGAATTTCTCGAACGAACTGCACTCCTTCGTATACGTCAGGAGTCCATTGATGAGAAGAGGTTGGGGAAAGCTTGAACCCAATTTCTACGGTAATGAATATGAGCGCAATTGAAATCGATCGTACTTCGATAAGTCGAAAGATAGTCAGTATATAGATTTAAAGTATTGTTTTCTTCTGATATAATAATGAAGTTAGTTCTATTCTTGCATGAATATGATTATAGTTGGGAATAATAGATGAATACGAGCCGAACCTCTCCAGTTAATCGGTGAACTAACAGTCGAGGTATGTAAAGCAAGTTTCTTTCGACAAGCTAATAGTTCTAGTATAGAAAAATAGTACGAATTTTAGTAGATTGTTTCAGAAGTCGTATATTATGTTTAGTTTGAAATTTAGTAAGCATGTCAGAAATATAATACAGTGTTCAGCATGAAATTCAATAAAATAGTATAAGTTCGAGCAGAATATTCCAGAAATATTATTACAGATTCAGTATATTTCAATATCGGATTCATTACATTTAAGTATGATATTGAATACAGAATACCAGAACATAAATATTATTATCAGATCCAGTATATATATTACATATGCCTATTGCTATCTGTGGAGACATGATTGTTCTGTGTTGGGAACCCTTAGAGCTTCCTTGACCGCCCCAGGGTTAATAGCTGTGTCGACTCGCCCGCCAGAGG
>JACEIK010011289.1:15052-31420 GCA_018107945.1 Datura stramonium
TATATATTTATCATGAATGATAAACATGCATAACTGAAATCATGAGGAACAATGGGTGACTCGTCTTTTAACCAACATACCACGATAGAGCTTATATGGTCCCAACTATCACACTCAAGTGGTTAGAGCTGTCCAAAGCTTTGCCAGGGATAAGGACGATACCATGATATCAATATAAGGCTTAGGGCCCAATCGAGGTAGGGGATAGCTCACAAGGGAGTCCCAAAGTATATATAAGATATGTGTAAACCTACATTGGCGCGTAGTTCTGATGCATAGGGTGATCAACCCTTAGCCTACTGGGGCTAGACACTACTCCCAAAAATATGCATATGCTCTCCATCATTTTTCAACGAAGCTTACCATCATTTATTGACGAAGCTCAATAATCAAATACATATCAAATCTGAAATCATATAAGTGGAGCTCTTGCTCAAACCATACCACAAGCTAAACATAAATGGGAGTCTTCGCTCCAAAGCCATGTGGTAAGCTTAATTCGTAAAATCATAACTCATACTTGAACATATGGGCATTTCCCGATACTTTAACATACTTGAAAATACATAATTTGCTTGAAAACATGATCATAAACATTGGTATCTTGAAAACATGTTTTTCATCATAGATATCTCATCATACTTGAACATTCATCATAAATATCAACTTCATGGACTTCTCATAATTGGGCATTATAATTTATAAAGCTTAAAAGATGATTTTAATTGGAAACAACGTAAAAGTTTCCCATGAATCATAATTCAATACTAGAAACACATTTAAATCATACCCATATAGAGAATTAGAAATTTCATGTAGTGGGTTAAAACCCCATAGAATCAACATAGGAATTTCCATGATTTAGAGAGAAATGGGCATGGGTTTGAATGGATTCACCCATTCATAACCCTACGTACCTGGGGAAGATCTGATCTTATCACTCCTTGATTTCCCAATGAAGAATTGAAGAAGACTTGAAGGAGAATGAGCTTGATCACCTCTCTAACTTTCTAACTTTTTATGCATGAGTAAGAATGGCCTAAAATGAACATACCCCTCTTAAAACACATCATTCATAGCTTAAAACGACATAGTTTTGGCCTTAGGATCATAGAAATTATGGAAAATTCCTTACTAAACTCATAGAAAACAATTGACTGCCAGTCCTAACGAGGGACTGGACGAGTCGTCGTCCTAAGGAACAAGTCGTGGCATTGGTCGTCAAGTGCACTGTCTAAAAGTTCATTTGGAGCTCGCAACGGGGGACCTCACCAGTCATTACTAGTGACCACGACTTGTGGTCACCACTCGTCACCTTCACTACCTAAAATTTCAAATTATTTCCAACATGCTAACCACGACCCACCCCACGAATCGTTGTGACTGACCATGACTCGTGGGGACCTTTCGTAGGCTACACTGTCAGGCCTCCTTCCCTTCCCAAAATCCTTGCCCACAACTGACTCAACGAGTCGTGGGGTCTGACCACGACTTGTGGTCACATCCGTGGGGACTTCAAATCCCAAAATTCTAACTCACACTCTGAACCTCACCACGAGTTATCTCTTGACTCGTGGTCTACTCCACGGGTCACAGAACGAGTCTGGTGCCATATTTCTAGTTTTCTCGGTTTTAACTCTCGGGTCTGATCTTAGGGCTTTTAGGGTATTATACATCTACAATTGTAAGTATTGATTTATGTGTTTAACTATGAATGCATATCACAACCTTGCAATGATGAGAGGCTAAAACCTCCATAGTTAGGGTTGTGGGAACCATGGCGGATTAATGAGCTAGGGTTACACAAAAATTATTTGAAACCAATGTAAAATGATTGTATTGTATTCTCTTCATGCTTAAACATTTCTTAACAGTGTAAAACGTTAGGACTTTCCCGAATTCTTTACTTGCTTGAGCCTAGAGAGGTAGAGATTAGGAAAAGAGAATTACAACAAAGCCATGATCCTGATGATCATTGTATTAACTTGAGTTGTGGTCACATGACAGTTAACTTTGAAACTTATTGATAATTGATAGTTTGAAACTACTCATGAGACCTGACCCGGTGATTGAGTATAGTCATCCTATAGAGATGAACTAGTCATTTGGATGAACCCTAGTTATTAGTTCTGCAAGTAAGCATTGGTATTGATCACGTGTGTATACCCGAAGCAGTTATGAACCCATGGGGAACACAAATCCTAGTTTTTCTTAACTCTTGATTTTACATCTACAATTTCAATCATTGGTTTAATTATTATTTATCTTAAACCCCCAAATTGGAGTATTTAACCAACAAGTTCACTTACTGGTATTAGTCTAGATCTTCCATATTCCCTATGGGTTTTACCCCAACCTCTAGTTGGGTTCTTTATTGACAACGTCCGTTTCATACTTCAGCAGGAGGTGTGGTTTGAGCGTTATCAACTGTTCAATTCAAGGCTTTGTTTGCATCCCTGAAAATTGAAATCTAGGTGGATGGGACCATATAGAGTGGTGAATGTGTCCCCATATGGTCAGTAGAGCTTGAAAATAAAGATGGCAAGTGGTTCAAGGTGAATGGGCAGAGGATAAAGCTATATTTGGGAGCCACCGAGGAAATAAAAGGAATTGAGGCAGTGTACCTTGATGACGCCTGAAGAATCATAGTAGTTATATTGTGCTGCGATGTTAAATCAAGCGTTGCATGGGAGGCAATCCATGGAAGGTGAAGTGTGAGTAGTCACAAGTATGTCTCTTTCTATTTGGTTTTTTTATTCTATGCTTCGGGACGAGCATGCTTTTCAAAAGGGGAGTGAGTTTACTTGTATATTTTTGGGATTTTTTAAATTCGTCTGAAGGTTTTTCTTACTGTGTTTTTTCCTCGGGCATACTATCTAGTAGAACCGACATGTTTAGGATGTTTTTGTTTAATTAGAAAGTAGCTTAGGATTATTAAGCCAATAAAATGCACTAGTTTTAAAAAAAATACCCTGTTTAAAATTTTTGATGGTTAGCTGTGTACTTATTGATTGCAAAACATAATTTCTATGGATCATTTTGTGACATTTAGTGTATTAGCATGAGTAATTACAGTTGACCATGTATGAACCGGACAGGTAGAATGAATACAAAATATGTACAATGAGTGAGTAAGGATCAATACCTTGTTCAATACTGCATAGAGGATCTAGAACTTGCTCGGTTGGTTTTTACATAGGTTTTAGGATGGTTGGTTAGGAAAAGAACATAGGTCATTTTGTTTAGCCCATTTTAGCTTAAATTTCCCTACAAAAATGATATGATTTCTTTGATCCCGATTTTGAGCCTTAAATGAACCATTTTTCTTCGATTAACTTATTAACCTTACCCATTTTTTTTATAATGAACCTATTTTTGCACTGGTCCCTCCTTATACATTGTGAACCTCAAACCAGGCAAAATTCCTATGTTGAGGGTGGCTAGAGTAGGGGTGCATAGATTATGGGGAGGTTAAAAAAGAAAGGAAAATAAAAAAAAGGTTGAAAATAAGATGTGGTGTGACAAGAAAAGAAGAAAAAAGAGCTGAAAAAGAAAGATTTAAAAGAAAATACAAAAGAGAAAAATGAATGAAAAGTTGAAAACACACTAGACCCAAACATTGCATAAAAAGGAGAAAAAGGAGGAAAAGAGTTGAAAAAGTGCAA
The DNA here is from genome assembly GCA_018107945.1 of Datura stramonium. NCBI lineage: Eukaryota > Viridiplantae > Streptophyta > Magnoliopsida > Solanales > Solanaceae > Datura > Datura stramonium. Next base: position 18,718 of record JACEIK010011289.1, read on the forward strand.
AACTATAAAATAAATAAAATGTGGAGCTACATGTATGTAGTGACAAGGAGGGTTTAGTAACTAAAATTCCATATTTACTATGCCTAGACTGAAGCCTATATTACAAGCCAAATAAAGTCCTGTAGTGATTCTAGCCTGACAGTCTGAAGAACCAAAGTAGAGAAAATAGCCTATGGTATGCAATGTGCAGTATTTGGAATTTTCTTATTAGAGTGAGGGTATTGCTTGTTTAGTCCCAAGTTTCATATTTTTCATATATCTATGAGTTGGGGACTTCATTTTGCTGTGAGGGTATGTGAAAAGCACTAGTAATAACTTGATTCTCTGCTAATAACTAGACGATATATCTTGATCCTTGTTTATCATGGTTTGTGGTAACATGATGTGCATAGCTGATTTGGTTTTCATAAAGAAGGGTCAATAGCTGTTTGTGATCATAGTGCAAATTTCGATTGGTGTTGGTTTTAGTATCCTGGGTTCATTTTCTAGTTAAGAATCGTTTTTAATTTTTTTCCTTAGCTTGAGGACATGAAAAAGTCTTAAGTTGAAGGTGTTGATGTACTGTTGTTTACAACACTTTGACATTTAAAAATGGGAAAATAGCATGGAATTAGGTATGTTTATACGGATATGAGGTGTTTTTACTTTATTTTCAAGGAAAATAGGTGTGGGAAAAAAATGTGCAAAAGTTGCAAGAAAAGTGCAGAAAAGCAGCCAAATACTAATCTCAGTACGAGTTGTACCAAGACTATATGAGCCGTGCTGAGACTTAGGGAAAAGCTCAGAATATTAGAACAATGCAAAGGCAAAGTACGACTCTTAGTACGAGCCGTACCATCCTGGTATGAGGCCTAACTTGATTCATGGAATATTTTAGAGAAATTTACACAATTGAAGTCTCCTGATACGGGTGGTAACTACGAATCATAGCATCTACCAACGACCCATACTAGGATCCATTGAAAGCTTCAGTGATTTTTGGGACTTGGCAGTTCTCATGATACGGCAAGATATTACGAATCGTAGGAGTAGGATACAAGGCGTACCAAGACACTCATACAAAACTTTAAAAGATGCCAAAGTTCTCAGAGTCAAACCACGATTGGATTGTACGACTAGTGGGATCATGTTATGAGTCATACCAGATGCCAACACTTAGCCAATTCTGCAGAAGCTAAGGAATGTATGAGACAAGGTACAACCCCACAATCTTGTTACAAATCGTATGATGACTTGTAGGATGTGTCTACGCTAGATTTGGTTATTTCCTTGATAACTTAGGAAAAGGGTTTTATTATCTGTATAAATAAGTTTTATGTTTCTGTTTGGAGAGGGACGGTTAGAATTAGTTGATTGCCAATTATTATCAAGTTTGTAATTAGTTTTTGACAACATTGGAGGGCAATTCTTGAGAATTATAACTCGGGTTTCTCAATTGTTCTTGAATTTGTTCATCATATTTTCTTGCAATATTCACAATAGGTTTTCTTTCAATCATCATTTTAAGTATTTAATTATGTGTTTGTCGATGAATACTAATTATAATTTTACAATCATGAGAGGCTAAAACCTCCACAACTTAGGATTGTGGGAACCATGGTGGATTAATGAACTAGGGTTACACAAAGTGATTCGAAACCAATGCTAAACGCTTGTGTTGTATTCTCTTCATCTTTAATGTTTCTTAACGAAGTGCAATGTTACGACTTTCCCGAATTATTTACTTGCTTGAACCTAGAGAGGTAGATATTAGGAAAAGAGAATTACAACAAAGCCTTGATTTTTATGATCAATGTATAACTTGAACTTCGGTCGGAGGATAGTTAATTTGGAACAAATTGATAAGGGAGCAATTGAAATCGCTCATGAGACCTAACCCGGCGATTGAGTATACTCATCCAATAGGGATGAATCAGTCATTTGGATGAACCCTAGTTATCAGTTCTAAAAGTAAGCATTCGAATTGATCACGAGTGTAAACCCGAAGTAGTTATGAACCCATGGGGAATACTTACCCTACTTAATTGAAAATCTTGATTAAGAACAACTGATCTTCACGCTTGTTTTACAATTGTTTTTCTATAAATCCCCCAATTTGGAGATAACGCACTAAAAAGCTAAAATATCGGCATTAGTCTAGTTCTTACCATATTCCCTGTGGGTTCTACCTCAACCTCTTTGGTAGGTTCTTTATTGACAACATCTACTTCATACTTTTTTAGGAGTGTGTGTTTGAGCATTATCAGGAAGTAGGACTAATGGCGCGGCTGAATCTGATCTCTCGGACCTGTATCATGAAATGTAACAACATAGAGTATGCGGTCAGTACTTTGAATGTACTGAGCATGCAAGGTAAATAAAACAGACTAGTAAAATACATAAGAGTTTATAAGAGTAGGAAATTTCAAAACATGAAGTAATAATCATAGCATAAACATGAGGGCTCAAGATTTTCAAAACCATTCATAAACTAGTCATATGTCATGACCCGAACGTAGTCCCGAATCGTAACACGGGACAAGGAGCCCCGAGAGACTCCAAGTAGACCCATGGCATGAACATATATCGAACTCGATATTAATATAGTGGAAAACATAACATAACGACATGGCGAAAGCATGATCAAAACGTAACATGGTGAACTGAATGTACTACATACACAACAACTGAGTACTACATATAGTCTGAAGCCTCTAACGTATCTGATGGATTGATGGGACAACATCCCCAACTAACCCAGCAAAATTGAAAACTAAAAGAAACCTCAACATCTGAAACATATGGTCCTCAGAGAATGAGAACTCACCAAGAAGCTGGATGCTAAACTTTGAGATGGACTAATGGCGGTGCTGGATCTGAAGACCGGAGCCTATATTATGAAATGATACAACATAGAGTACATTGTCAGTACGTGGACTGTACCGAGTGTTCAAGGTAAGTAAAATGGACAGTTTAAATTACATAAAAGAAACTCATAAGAGTGAGACAACATGCTCAAAAAATAAATAACATACAATAACAGAAAGCTCAAGGTTTTCCAAAATATTCGTAAACCATTTATAATCACACCCACAAGAGAAAAGCTTTATTATACATGACTTGATCCAAATATATAGTCATAATCATCCATAAATCATGAGGAACAGTGGAAGATTCTTATAACCAACATACCCCATATGGGCGCACATGGAGCCCGACCTATAAATCCCTAGTCGGGAGGGTGTTCGTACCTTGCCAAGGGTAGAACCATGAAGGGCGTGATATCACACATGAAAGGGCCCATTTGGGAAAAAGGGGACAGTCACAAGGGAGGTCCCATCATGTCCTACGGTGGCACGTAGTTCAGAGATTCGGGGCAACATCTAGGCCCCGAACCTACTTGGTGATAAATACTACTCTCCAACCATATATAGTGCTCATAGTATAATATGCATGAGATTCATGGGCTAGTTAAATAATGATAATCATAAGCATTCTTGTAAATACATGACTATCCATGAGGGTAAATCTTGTGAGTTGGCCAAAACATAATTCGTAAAATCATGAGGTTCATGCATACTTGTAAATCATGTATAGGCTTTGTAAATCATAACTTCATAATCAGCATTTGAATAAATCCATATTATGACTCATAAATCATGCTGGGTTTATGAATATTAACAATTGAAATAAAGATCAAAACTCGATTCATCATAGAACTTACATAATTAGGAATAATTTAATAGAAATTGAAATCAATAAATTTATAATCGAATTAGCTGGAAAAGCTTATCTTGATTCATAAAATATGGTGCAAAATAGGAGAAGTAGTAACCCATGGATAGATCATTAGAATTTCACAAGATTTAAGATAAAACCTCATAATATTTTTAAGCAAAACATCATGAATAAGGAGAGATTGGGCATGGGTGTGAACGAGAACACCCATTCATAACCTTAGATACCTGATTATGGCTGATTCTAACACTTCTTTGAATGCCCAAGAAGGAATGGAAGAAAGACCTTGAAGGATTGCCTTGATCACCTCGCTGGACTATCACTCTTGCATGTATGAATATGAAAATGGCCTAAAATGAACTTAACCCCTTTAAAAGTCACTATTCATAACTCAAAATGACGTAGTCCAGGCCTTAGGAACTTAGGAGTTATGGAAAAACCCTTACTAAAATCGAAGAAAATAAATGCCAGCTGGTCCCAATGAGGGACCTAACGACTCGTCATCATGGGCCACGACTCATCGAGTCGTCCTTCAGGTAACACTGCTTATCCAGTCTTCTGGGCTCGTAACGGGTGACTTAACGAATCGTTAGCTGGTGACCATGACTCATGGTCACCAGTCATCAGGTACACTGCCTAAGATTTTCAAATAACCTCCATCAGCTGACAACGACTCACCCCACGACTCTTGGTGATAGACCACGACTTGTGGGGTCCTTCCATTAAGTACACTGCCTCTTTCATTCATTCTTCTCACCCAACACTCCCCACGACTAATCTAACGAGTTTTGGGGCCTGACTACAACTCGTGGTCACGCCCGTGGGGATACCATTTCCCAAATTTCAAACCTTCCCCTAGACCTCCCATGAGTCACGTCACGAATTGTGGGCTACTCTCACAGGTCACCTCACGACCCGTTCTTTGCCTGATGCCAGATTTTAATTTTTCTCTGTTTCAACTCCCAGGTCTGATCTTTGGGCTTCCAGGATATAAAAATATCTCCCCCTTGGGAACATTCGTCCTTGAATTTTGGAAAAATTACAGAAAAGCAAAGAAATGCAATCATCAAGTATTGATCATTTAAGCTAAAAACTGACGGAATGACTATCTCCGATTCAAACTACATAGCTTAACTGAATTCATGAATCATGCATACATCCACATACGTAAAAGAAATTTGGGCACATGAACTGAACATGGAAACTAAATAGAGTTTGAGAGCAAAACTGATACCCCAAGCTAGAACTAAGCCGGTAGAGAATAAATGTGGGTATCTAGCCATCATATCCTCTTCGGCTTCCCATATAGCTCCCTCAATATGTTGATTCCTCCATAACACTTTAACTGAAGCTACTTCCTTGTTCCTTAGCCTTCGAACCTGAAGATCCAGCATTTCTACCAGAATCTCCTCATAACTAAGGTTGTCTTTCACACCACACCGTCCACCGGGACAACTAGAGCTGGATCACCCAAACACTTCTTTAAGGGCGATACATGGAATACAGGATGCCCAGAAGCTAATTCTAAGGGCAACTCTTATTCGTATGTCACCTTACCAACCCGTTTCACAATCTGGTAGGGGCCAACATAACGAGGGCTACGTTTTCATTACATCCCAAACCGCATTACTCCCTTCATGGGAGACACCTTAAAAAACACCTAATCACCCACTTCGAACTCACGTTCCCTCCTTCTCACTTCGGCATAGGACTTTTGGCGACTCTGAGCGGTTTTCAGCCTATCCCTTATCAATTGAACCTTCTTCATAGCCTCATGAACCAAATCTGGTCCTACCAGAGCCGCTTCACCAATCTCAAACCAACCAATGGGCGATCTACTTCTCCATCCATAGAGAGCCTCAAATGGGGCCATCTGAATGCTGGAATTGTAGTTGTTATTGTACACAAACTCGATAAGAGGAAAATGTTCATCCCAGCTACCTTTGAAGTAATGCACGCTCTCCACATGTCCTCAAGAGTCTAGATTGTTCGCTCCCCTTGACTATCCATTTGCAGGTGAAATGTTGTGCTGAGCTTAGCCTGAGTACTAAGTCCTTTTTAAAATGACCTCCAAAACTGAGAGGTAAATTCGGTACCTCCGTCTGATATGATGGACAAGGGCACCCCATGCAACTAAACCAACTCGTGTATTATCAACACGCTGAATACACCAACTACCCTGATATCGAAGCAACATATCTCCCTTTGGAGATGATCTTTACCTTCTGCTCCTGAACAACTTCCTCCAACTTCACCAAGATAGGATCCTTGTCTTGTCTAGCTTTTACATTAGTCACCAAGGACGATTTTGATCCGTTTTGAACTATAACACCGCCACCAGTCGAGGAAACCAAACGAACTCCTACAATTCCTATTAAAAATTTTAAAGTCCAGAACCTTTGAGTTTTCATCCTTTATGCTTAATATCATGCAAAATAAGCAATATGCTCAAATCCACCCGAAATCCATTCGGAATCCTTCGGTCACAACCCATATACGCAACCCAATCATGAAACCCAATCCGGACCCGTTGGGACCCTCAAGTTATCCATATAAGGTTGTTTGACCACAAATTGACCATGGTCACACCTAGCATCCTCTAAACTCATAAGTTCAACCAAAGGTTCAACTCACTCTCAAATCACCTCGAAACCCATGCAAACTACCTAACTAAATCATAAACCACTATCCGGAACCAACAAAGCTTTCAGAATCAAAATTTGAGCTCGACAACCTGGGATGTTGAATTTGGTCAACCCCTCAACTTCAAACCCTTCAAAATCAAAAATCACACCCAGCCTTCATTAGGTCATCTCGAGAACGATATCACCCACCTCCGCAAATCATGAATAACAAAATAAAGATACGAAAAGGTTCAACCTAGGAAAATGGATCAACAATCACAAAATGACCATGTGGGTTGTTACACTTCTAGTCTTGGCTAATAACTGTGCCCCTCCATGAACTTTTACATACCCGACATCTTTGGCAGGGATAGAGAATTATCCTTAATGTACACACCTTAGCCATCATTTCCATCATGGAAAACATCCATAGGGTTTAGAGTAAGGGAATCATGAGCATAATTCGTTAAGAAATCTAAGCTGGGCATACTAAGAGAGATGGGTTCACACACATAGTGAGGGTCATGATATGAAGCTGAACGGGTAATATTGGGACCGCTGACGGATAGGGTTGCCTATCAGCTTAAGGTTCTGAATGTAAGCATAAGTTGAGCGTAGCATCGAGCGATACATAGGGGAACATCCAAAGGAGGAAGAATGGACTACCCCTACATACTATCTATAGAACGTCCTTACTAAAAAAAATTGAGACCTGACTGGGGCCTTCACTTTCCATTTCCTTACCTCCCACGGATAAATCTCATCTTAAAATACACATAGAGATCTTGCACCTTGTACAGGAGTCCTCAAAACTAGCAATCATGGAAGGTTCGATAGAAGAGCTTATAACATACCTGGGACTACATCTGAAGCTGACTCCCACTAGCTCTTGGTAACCTGTCCTACAGGGATGGGAGATTAGCTGGAGCTACTGATCCGATGATTGGAACCTCGACTCTATCCTTGCCCTGCTTGGCTGATGGACAATTCCTACACATGTGCCCAACCTCTCCACATCTGTAAAAGATGTCTGAACCTGCCAAACACCGTCCCACGTGTGATCTACCACATTTCAAGCATGCCAACTAGCTAGATAGGACTGCTGGAGGGGCTGCCGGGGCACGGCTTCTCTAGCCTTCTCACTTGGATGAAGCGCAATCTCTGTGTTTATGATCGAGTTGGCCACAATAAGAGAAAACATCCAAACCTACCAAGAACTTTCCTTGGTGGTGCTTCCCACAGCGCCCGCAAATTGGGTAAGTAATATCTCTCACCCGGGGCTTGTATCCCCGAGCTTGGGATAGAGACTTCTGATGGGTTTGAGAGTGACTCCCACTACTCGACCCTTGCTGGGATCTCTTAAGGTTTCCGGCCCTGGGCCTCTTGTTCCTCCTTCCTTTCCCCTTACGCTTCCCAACCATATTCGAGTAACCAACCTTAGGCAGGCTCCTCTTCATGAGTCCTTGAACCCTAGTAGCTTTCGCCTCCCCGGTAGGATTCACCAGTGCGATAACCTGTTGGTTAGGATGGGTGATCATGGCCCCTATCAACACTCTGAGGGCGGCTCTGAGTTTCGCATCCGTAACTTGCATGGAATCCATTGGAGTTGGTGGGGCTGGCTGACTCCCGTTGTTGTCCATAGAAGACATATTTCTGCACACGCGATTAGCACGAGTTATAAGGAAAGGAAGACATTTCATCGTACGACATATATCATGTTTGGGAACATTTCCTAAATGTCTCATAGACCAAGTTTTTCATGACCCGAACGTAGACCCGGATCATAAAACGGGACAAGGAGCTCCGAGAGACTCCAAGTCGACCCATGGCATGAACATATATCTAACTCAATATCAATAAAGTGAAAACCTGAACATAACAACACTGTGGATGCATAATCATAACATAACATGGTGAACAGAACGTACTACATACACAACAATTGAGTACAACATATAGTTTGAAAGCCTCTAATGTATCTGATGGGTTGATGGGACAATATCCCCAATTAACCCGAAAAAACTAAAAACTAAAAGAAACCCCAACATCTAAAACATATGGTCCTCGGAGAATGAGGACTCACCAAGAAGCTGGATGCTAAACTTTGAGATGGACTAGTGACGGTGCTGGATCTGAAGATCGGAGCCTGTATCATGAAATGATACAACATACAATATGCGGGGTCAGTACGTGGAATGTACCGAGTATGCAAGGTAAGTAAAACGGACATTTTAAAATACATAAAAGAAATTCATAAGAGATCATAAGAGTGGGACAACATGCTCATAACATAAATAGCATACAATAACAAAAGGCTTAAGGTTTTCCAAAACATTCATAAATCATATATAATCATACCCACGAGAGAAAAGCTTTATTAAATATGACTTGAGCCAAAAACAGTGGGAGACTCTTATAACCGACATACCTCATATGAACACTCATGGAGCCCGACCTGTAAATCCCTAGTCAGGAAGGTGTTTGTAGCTTGTCAAGGTAGAACCATGAAGGGCGTGATATCACACATGAAAGGGCCCATTTGGGCAAAATGGGACAGTCACAAGGGAGGTCCCATCATGTCCTATGGTGGCACGTAGTTCAGAGATTAGGGGCAAAACCTAAGCCCCAAACCTATTCGATGTTAAATACTACTCCCAAAACATATATAGTGCTCATAGTATTATATGCATGAGATTCATGGGCTAGTTAAATCATGATAATCATAAACATGCTTGTAAATACGTGACTAGCCATGAAGGTAAAGCCCGTAAGTCGGCCAAAACATAATTAGTAAAATCATGAGGTTAATACATACTTGTAAATCATGTATAGGCTCTGTAAATCATAACTTCTTAATGGGAATTTGAATAAATCCATATTATTACTCATAAATCATGTTGGGTTTATGAATATCAACAATTGAAGTAAAGATCATAACTCAATTCATTATAGAACTTACATAATTAGGCATAATTTAATAAAAATTGAAATAAATAAATTTATAATTGAATTATCTATAAAATCTTATCGTGATTCATAAAATATGGTGTAAAATGGGAGAACGAGTAACCCATGGATAGATCATTATAATTCCACAAGATTTAAGATAAAACCACATAAGATTTTTAAGCAAAACTTCACAAATAAGGAGAGATTGGGCATGGGTATGAACAAAAACACCTATTCATAAACTTATATACCTGATTATGGCTGATTCTGACACTTCCTTGAATGCCCAAGAAGGAATTGAAGAAAGACCTTGAAGGATTGCATTGATCACCTCTCAGACTATCACTCTTGCATGCATGAATATGAAAATGGCCTAAATTGAACTTAACCCCTTTAAAAGTTACTATTCATAAGTCAAAACGACATAGTCTAGGCCTTAGAAACTTAGGAATTACGGAAAATCCCTTGCTAAAATCATAGAAAATAACTATCAGCTGGTCCCAACAAGGGACCTAATGACTCGTCATCATGGGCCACGACTCGTGGAGTCGTCCATCAGGTACACTACTTGTCTAGTCTTCTGGGCTCATAACGGGTGACTTAACGAATTGTTAGTTGGTGACCATGACTCGTGGTCACTACTCGTTAGGTACACTGCCTAAGATTTTCAACCAACCTCCATCAACTGACCACGACTCACCCCACAACTCGTGGGGTCCTTCCATTAAGTACATTGCCATTTGTTTCATTCTTCTCATCCAAAACTCCCCACGACTGACCTAACGAGTCGTGGGGCCTAACAACGACTTGTCTTCACGCCCGTGGGGATCTTATTTCCCAAATTTCAAACCTTCCCCTGGGCCTCCCCATGAGTCATGTCATGACTCGTGGGCTGCTCTCATGGGTCACCTCACGACTCGTTCTGTGCTTGATTCCAGATTTTAATTTTTCTCCGTTTCAACTCCCAGGTCTGATCTTTGGGCTTCTGGGGTATAACATCATAATCGAAATCATAAGAGAATCCTTATAAAAATATAACTTAATCCAAAGTATTGTAATCATGATAATGCATAAAACATAAGGAACAGTGGGAGGACTCATCTTAACCAACACCATCATGATAGAGCTTACATGATGCCCCAACTATATCTCCCTAATGGGTAGAGCCATCCCAGGCTTGACAACCAAGGGACGTACATCGCGTGATATCACTAATGGGACCCACCTAGAGTCCATGAATAAAAACCTACGTTGGCGCGTAGTTTTGAGACCATGGAGTTTACCTGAATGTGTCACAACCCGCATGTACACCTGAATCGTAGACACGGGAAAAGGAGCCCAAAAAGACCCCAAGTTGACCCATGGCATGAACATATATCTACTTCATTCACATAAGAGAAAGACTTAACATAAGAAACGTAAACATGTCATAATAATGGAGAAAATACAATACATGATCCATATATGACGGCTGAATACAACTTATAGTTTGAAGAGCCTCTAATCATGAAAGACGGGTTGATGGGACAACACCCTAACTAACCCTACGATACTGAAACTAAAAGAGAAACAATAGAGTATGAACATATGTCCCTCGAAACATGAGGACTCACCAAATAAGCTGATAGTGAACTCTGAGAAGCTACTGAGGAGGGTGATCCTGAGAGTCGGGTCCTATATCATGAAATGATACAACATAGAAAGTATGCGGTTAGTACGTGGAATGTACTGAGTATGCAAGGTAAGTAAAATGGACATTTAAAACATGTATAAAAATCATAAGTGATCATAGGAATAGGACAACATGCTCATAACATAATTATCGTAATATGATATAGGGCTCAAGGTTCTCGAAACATTCGTAACGTAAACATAATCATAATCATAAATAAAGATCCTTACTTAACATAACATGAGCCAACATTCATAATCATAAACATGCATAAATCAAGAGGAACAGTGGGAGATTCTCCTAACCAACATACCCCATGAGCACACATGAAGCCTGACTTGTAACCCTAGCCGGGAGGGTGTTTGTACCTTGCCAAGGGTAGGAACCATGGAGGGAATGATTACACATGAAAAGGGCCAATTGGGCCAGGGAAAAACGTGAAAGGGTCCCAACATACCTACGGTGGCAGGTAGTTCATGAGATCTGGGGCTTAACATGGGCCCTGAACCTACTCGGTGTTCGATACTATTCCCAAAACATATATAGTGCTCATAATAATGCATACATGAGTTCATGGACTAGTCAAATCATAATAATCATAAGCATGCTTGAACATACGTGAACTAGCCATAACTTGAAGCCCGTGATCGGCCAAAAACATAATTCATGATTGATAAAATTCATGCATACTTGTAGATCATGCATATAGCTTGAAATTCATAAGTTCATAATAGATAACATAGTAATTTCATAAATAAATTTTATAATTCATGTTTGGATTATCAAATACACCGATGGATCAATGGATCATAAATTGATTCATCCTGGGGCATGCATAATCAAGCTTAATTATTTAGAAATTCAAAATCAACAATATTATACTCAATTTATATCTCAAGGATGATCAAAATCAGTAGATTAAGATAAGATTTCAAAATCACAAGACCCATAATTAAATCATTTACTTTCATACAAATCAAATACAAAACCCCATGAGTTTTTGATAATTTATAAGTAAAATCATTGAGTAGGAGCATGGGTGTGAAAGAATCCACCCATTGAAGACCTTACATACATGAGATTATCAACTCCTAACCCTCCTTAAAAGCCCAAGAATGAGATTGAAGAAATCGAGGTGAAAAGCTTGAAATCTCCCCTTGAATCCCCTCTCAAAGTCTTGCATGCATGAATGGGAGTTTAGAATAAGTCATCCTCTTAAAACCCAGCTTTTCCCAAGCCAAATCAACGTAGTTTAGGGCCTTATATCCTAAAAAAGTCAAAAATACCCTTAATGAACCTACCTTGAAAACTGTCCAAGTCGATCCCAAGGGTGGGACTAACGGGTCGTTGGAACCAACGAAGACCCGTCACATCCGTCATTAAAGCCACTGTTGGTAGCCCATTCTCAGAACCCAAACAGCGGACCGTTAGGATTACCCGTTCCTTCAACCAACGACTCGTCATATCGCCCGTGGTTAACCCCCTGACCTTGGAATCTCTTCTCCTAACGGGTCACACCACGACCCGTCACAAGAAACAACGGACCGTTGTTATCCCCCCTACAGTCCACTGGAAACACTAAAAATCAAACAACGACCACAACCAACGACTCATGGTCTATTCTAATGGGTCGTTGGGACGCCCGTTGGAAGTCACCTGAACAGCCTATCTCCTCCCTACGACTGCTAACGACGACTGTTGTTTCCCACAATGATTCTTCACATCTCCCATGGTCTCCACT
>JACEIK010011290.1:19753-38017 GCA_018107945.1 Datura stramonium
CTATGTGTCGAAAATTTTACGGGGTGTAACAAGAAGTCTCGAACTCGAGCTGCTGCTGCATTGCCATTTTGCAAAACATGCGCAACATCCTGTTGATTGACCTGAGCGATCAAGGCTTGCACAAGAATCTGAATAGCTGCCAAAAAGTTAGCATGGGCAATTGGCTCTAGTGCATGGGGCTCCTGAATTGGTGGGTCCTGTTGGTGCCCACTACCATTGCCATCCTCGTGGCCTTCTCCATTCCCATTCCTTCTACTATTCATTCTTTGGGGAGCCATGATTATTCAATCACGAATAGCAAGAATTAGAAATATAGGCAGACATCTCATCGCAAGACATAGATCATGAAAGAAGGAAACATTTCCTAAACGTCTTGTAGCCTCTTTGTCATAAGTGTGGCATGCTTCACACCCATTAAAAAGACTCTACTTAATGTAGCTTTCAGATACCCTAGGACACTTCAAACCCATTGCTCTGATACAAAGTTTATCATGACCGTACAGAGTCCTGAAATGCAACATGGGACAAGGAGCCCCGAGAGACCCCAAGTCGATCCATGGCATAAGCATATGTCTTACTCAATCAAAGAAACTAAAGAATCAACAATATAATCATACAGGAATTGTAGATTAAACATAACATCAAGATACGAATTCCAAAGCAGAATTCATACATATGTTTGAAAAGCCTCTAAATATGACGAGTTGATGGGAAAAGGCCCCAACTAACCCAACAAAATCGAAACTGAAATACATATAGGAAATCTGAATAGTCTAGTCCTTGGGAGATGAGGACTCACCAACAATGCAAAGGCTAGCTCTGATAGGCTGACTACGAGCGGGGCTGAACTTGAGAGCCAGGTCATGTATCATGATACGATACAACATAGAGTATGTGATCAATATATGGAATGTACCGAGTGTGCAAGGTAAGTAAAACCGCTACAGTAAGTAAAATCAATTAAGAACATGCATAATGTAAAACATAAGAAATAAGAATCTGAGAGTAGGGATTGCATGCATTCTTTCTGAAATCATGATCTTATAATAACATAACATATCATCATAACATTTCATAACATAATCTATTTACTCAAAGCTAAAATATGGTATTAATAAATAAAGTTGAACATTAAGTCAAAACTGCTTTAGAACATGCTTACATATGTAATCTCATGAGTAATGAACATGCATAACTGAAATCATGAGGAATAATGGGAGGCTCTTCTTTTAATTGACATACCACGATAGAGCTTATCTGATCCAAACTATCACACTCAAGTAGGTAGAGTCGTCTAAAGCTTGCCAGAGCTAGAGACGATACCATGATATCAATATCAAGCTGAAGGCCCATTCGGGCAAGGGAAGCTCACAAGGGATGTTCCAAAGTCATAATGTATAAACCTATGTTGGCGCATAGTTTTGAGGCATAGGGTGATCGACCCTCAGCTTTCTCGGTGCTAGACACTACTCCAAAAAACATGCATATGCTCTAAATCATTACTCAACGAAGCTCAACATCATTTATTGACGAAGCTCATAAACAAATACATCTCAAAGAGGAAATTCTGCATAAGAGAAGCTTTAACTCAAACCATAACACAAGCTTGAAGATAATTGGGAGTCTTCTCTAAAAAACCATGTGGTAAGCTACGCATATGAAAAGCTTTAACTCAAACATACCACAAGCTGAAAATATAAGTGGGAACCTTCGCTCTAAAACCATGTGGTAAGCTTAATTCGAGAAATCATCAATCATACTTTGAACATGGGGGCATTGCCCAAAGCTTTATCATACTTGAAAATACTAAATTCATATCGAAGAAATTATTATAAACATGTGTATCTTGAAAACATACTTTTCATCATAATATCTCATCATCATACATTCATCACAAATCTCATCTTTGATGAACTTCTCATCAATGGGCTTTTCCCTTCATAAAGCTAGAAACATTATTTTTAATTGAAAACATTATAAAACTCGCCCACGCTTCAAAATTCAATAGTAGAAATGTATTTAAATCATACCCATGTAAAGAATTAGAAAATTCATGCATTGGATTAAAATGTCATAGATTATTCATAGATCATTCATGATTTAGAGAGGGATTAGGCATGGGTGTGAAAGGATTCACCCATTCATAACCCTACATATATGTCGGTAGATAATTCTTACACTTCTTTAGATGCCCAATAGGAAATTGAAGAGAAATTGATGAAAGCTAGACTTGATCACCCTCTCTAGTCTTCTACCTTGCATGCATGAAGGAATAAGGCCTCAAATGAACTTAACCCCTTTAAAAGTCACTATTCATAAATTAAAACGATGTGGTTTATGCCTTAGAAGCTTAGGAATTATGAAATAGCCCTTATTAAATTCGTAAAAAGTAACTGTCTGGTGGTCCTAATGAGGGACCTAACGACTTGTCATCAAGGGTCACGACTCATGGCTTAGCTCGTGAGGTTCACTGCTTCTCAAGTCTTCAGGGCTCATAACAGACAACATAACGACTCGTTCCTATTGACTACGACTCATGGTCACCATCTGTGATGGACACTGCCTTGGCCTCGACCAATTTATTCCATGCTTGATCATGATTCACCCCACAAATCATGGTGGTTGACCACGACTCGTGGGGGCCTCCCATCTGGTACACTGTCTTCATTTTCCTCTTTACTCAAGCATCACTCCCCACGACTGACCCAACGACTCGTGGGGCCTGACCATGAGTCGTTGTCATCTTCGTTGGGATTCCATTTACCTATCTTCTTAAGCTCATCACCTAGCCTCTCCACGAGTCACATCACAACTCATGGGTTGATCTCACAGGTCTCCTCACCACTCGTTCTGAGTCTGATGCCAAATTTTAAATTTTTTTGTTTCAACTCTCGGGTCTGATCTTTGGGCTTCCGGGGCATAACAGAAAGGAAAGGAAACAAACAAAAAATTGTGATGGCAATAGGAGATAATAAAAAGAGGGGTGCCCACACAAAATAACATGTTTAATTGCTTCCAGAACATAAATGAAAGAGTTGTAATGGTTGATTATTCTTGTTGAACATATAAGCAGAAACTAGCAGTCAAGTAGTACAAAGAGGTGCCTGAGAAAAAGAAAAGAGGATTAGTGAAGGAACATGTGAGAATTTAAGAAAAGAGGTGGACAAGAAAGGTGAAAAAATGTCTTATAGTGCTTAAGACTAGTAGCCACTACTAAAGAAAATCATTCCTGCCAGTCCCTTAGCCAAACATTACAACCAAGAAATGTCCTTATGATCTTACTTTCTTTAATCAGAAGTGATTAAGAGTCTAATTATACATGAGGGGCAAGCCTAAGGTATGTTTCATGAGTATGATACATCATTTATGAGAGCGTGTCTTGCATATTATGTTTCATGTTTCAATTTGATAATATGAGGGAAGGAGCATCACCAAATAAGTGAGGGCATGAGATGGTAAAAGTCGGTATACTGTGTGTTGCATGTTTTGTACTTAATCATGTTGGACCGTGATAAAGCTCAAGCTACACTCCTCGTTTAGAGAAAGTGTAAGCGATCATTGTATTAAAACAAATAACCAGATGGGTGTCAGGGTGGATTCCCACAAGGAATAGAGAATGATTTACACAAGAGTTGTTTAGTAAATTGTATTAATTCTCTTCCAAGATATGAAAATGTAAAAGTAAATTTTGGGGGAAGAGAATGCAATAATGTTGTGGACTCTTAAATCAGCTAATCAAGAGAGAAAGATAACAAAAATTGAGAAACAATAATGAGAAAAGTCCAGAGGTGTAATGTAGATGGGATGTTAATTAAATTCGGATTTACCAGACAATCAAGTTTACTAATACTTGTAAACAACCTTGGAAAATATGGAGCCCTATGTTTTTCTACCACTTGGGCGCCTTATCCTCAAGTCCTCACGAACCTCAAGATGCAATTCAACAATTCCAATATGGTTTGGGTTAGGGGTTGAGCTATTTCTAGCCATCAACCTCTAAAGGGATTATGTCCATGGGTTTTGGCTATTTCTAGTCTTACCCCACATAATGAAATCCCAATCCTCTATTAAGTTCTTCCCCATTACTTAATTCTTCTATTACAAGCCAATATTAAGTAAGAAAGCACTACCCATATTTGCAACTAGGAGCAATCAACTATAATTTGGAGAGAATTCAATAGATTTACACTAATTAAGTAATAACAATATAAATATAGCAATACCCAACCAAATAAAACACTCATCACCACATACCTCTAGCTATAGATTTAGATACTCATAATTGAGAAACACAAGAGAATATTTATAAATAAACCCAATAATTTCATCATTAAGAGTAACCACAATCAAGCTCAAAATATATCTACAA
This sequence comes from Datura stramonium, assembly GCA_018107945.1. Classification (NCBI taxonomy): domain Eukaryota; kingdom Viridiplantae; phylum Streptophyta; class Magnoliopsida; order Solanales; family Solanaceae; genus Datura; species Datura stramonium. Next base: position 24,123 of record JACEIK010011290.1, read on the forward strand.
TGGTGTTCCTACCTTGTTGAAGAAGTTGAAGATGAAAAAAAGTAATATTCAAATATTCTTCTATTCTCCAATGGAGTTCTCTCTCTCTCAAAAGTAATTAGAATATTCAATCATCTGTTCAGAGTACTTTTTCTAGAATATGTACAAAAGAAGATCATAACATTCTTCTTTTTTCAGGGATGGACATTTTTTCCCTTTTCAGGCATCTTTCATTTGTGAGTCACCGGCGGTTTGTTAGTGTCTATCCATGGGCCGCCGATTGGTTGAGGCTAGTGTCCAGTGATGTCTAGGAAAGTTCGGCGTTTGGTACCGGCGGCTCACCGGATGCGATTCCGTGAGCCACCGATTGCATTTGTTCTTCACTCTAGTGGATACTTGCGGTCAGCTGGCATTTGGCCAGTGTCCGCTGGTTTCCACTTGAATTTCCACTTTTTTGCTCAATTTCATGCTCCTTCTATTCAATTTAGGTACCTTCAATATTCAAAGGAAAAATTGCATAAAATCCACCTAAAAGTCTTGAAAACTAAGCTAAACCTCATGCTTAAAGGCCTAATGAGTTGGTAAATTACTAAATCATTAAACCCCCAAGCTTGAACCATTGCTTTTCCTCAGGTAATGCAATTCTTATCAGTTGAGAAAATGGAATAGCATGTACCAATGACCACTTATTCTATGTCAACCCAAAAATTCTCACCAACACATAGAAAAAGAGAAGAAATTCCCCCTAAAAATGTGGAAAAGTTTCAAGAGGCAACCACAAATCATAGGAATGATTCACATCTGCTTTCATTTTTCATAACAACAACATAGTTTATCCAATTAAATACATATAACATCTCAAATCATAATCACTTCACATTCAAAGTTTGCCTTGGAGCTTACATTGCTCATGCTTCAATCACACCTTTACCTCAATGCAAGTATGTCCTTAAAAGGGAGTGATGCCACTCACTAAAAGAGAGAATCCCTTTTTTTATCATGAACCAATGCATGTATAAGGGATTATAGAAGAAGATGATCACACTCACTCTCAAAAAGAAATCTCCATGCACATAACTTGACCCACAGGCTTGCCCTTCATGTAATTCTCTACTAATATAGAGAAACTATAGTCAAAATCAATTAGGACTTACGGGTTATGATGAAGGCTAAGGGTAGTGGTAGGACAAATGATTTAGCTCTAGTGACTAGAACCTCCATAATACCTGTATGTGAACATTTTTGTTCTCCCCATCCACTCTTTAGATCACTTTACCTTATTCCTCCTTTTTCACTCATCTTTATCTTTTATTTCTCAAAGGCCTTCCTTGTAGCTCTTTTGGCTCTCACGTTAAGCCTTGTATCGGCAAGAGGTTGCACCATTTCACTATTCTTTTTCTCTTTCGATAATTATAGGTTTCTCAACCCATTATTTCATTCCTTTTAACCAAAATTTGGTGTTACCTCACATTTAGGCTCATTACACTTCCCCATTTTCTTAAACCCCCAAACATAGGCTTTTTTCTTCTTTCTCATTGATTTCCTTATCTCTCCGTATTTCTTGAGCTTCAAGACTCCATTATTTTCATTCATTCATCACTAGCAATTAGGGAGGATGGGTGCAAAGAAGAGGGTTACAAAAAGGGAACATTTGCTTGTAATTTGGTTTTCAAGAATAAAAAGTCCATAGGCTCAATATTGGCCAGCAAGGGAAGACATTTTCGGAGGTCATTTTGGGTGAAGTGACTAATCAAACAAAAGACTAAATCTTGTTCTATGAGCAACTGCATCTAGGATTTCGCCTTGAGTCACCCTTAGGGAAAGTTCTAGACAAGAAGAGATGCATGAGATTCATTTAAATATCTTTACCACACAAGACATCACACCTAGAGAGTTCACACAAGTCATTATTATCACTAGATTTTGATTCAAGACATGACATCATGCAAATCCATAAGTCGAACAGGGAATCTGCAATGTACGACAAGAGAGTGCTACTGTCCCATTTCAAATGCCCATTTTCATTTTTTTTGGCAACATAAAATTTTTTGGTGATACCACTCAAAAACACTTCCACAAAAGACTCAAAGAAAGACATGGAATTTTCCCTTAAGAGAGTCGGCTCACAATCTATCATTGGAAAATGTCAAGCCCGTTCGACAACAAAAAGAAGAGAAAAAGAAAATGCTCCTAGGGAAAGAACCATGGTATGAAGAAAACACTTGGAGTTTAATTACTATCTACTATTTACAAAGGAAAAAATAAAATTTGGAACAAAATGCAACCTATGGCAATTAAAGCAAGGACTCATTCAAAAACAGTGATGACATTTCACTTCATTTCATTGCTTCATAGCTCAACAACCACAAATATAAGGTACACACTCCCCTCCCTGAAACATAAAATAGCACATTGCCCCCAATGTACAAATAAAGAAGAACAACAAGTTGAAGGGGAATTCTTGGAAGATTTAGTGATTGGGACGAGGGAACCATGAGTACGTGGCTTCATCAAAATTCCATGAAGAAGTTTCTACTGCAGATGGCATCATCGGATCAGGTGGGACTTCTAGTGGTTTCCTTGGTTCGAGAACCACCCATTTAACTGGCATGGTTCTGAGCTCATGATATGAAGTGGTATCCACCCCACCGGGTTTCCATGATGGATCTAGTTCTCTCACAGTGAGCATTTGACAGGGTATTGGTCAGCTATGATATATATCTTCATCGAACACAATTTTCGAAGAACTGTCAAACCCTACCCACCAATCATCTAGTGGGATTTTTGGCCCCTCGGATTAGGTAGCCACGACGGTGGGTTCATGGAGGTAGATATTTCTAGAGGATCGAGGATCTGTGTGACTTGCCACCTCATCCCTCAAGGTGATCACTTCATTTTGCTAAGACCTCAACTTTAGCATAGAGGCATCACAACTTTTCTCCTGCAGGTTTCATCGCCATATTAATGCCTTGCTGAATCATGGAAGGTATTTGTAATACCTTGAAAGACCTAAGATTATACCCGAGAGTTGAAAGAGAGAAAATAGGATTTTCTACACTAGGTCACAGGTAGAGTTGTCCAATGACCTGTGGGGTGCACCACGAGTCATTGAGTGACTCGTGGGGAGGAGCTTGGATTGGGTTTAAATTTTGAGATTTGAGGTGACCACGAGTGTGACCACGAGTCATGGTCAGCACCACAATTCCTTGATCCGTGGTTAAGAGTTGACTGGAGATTTAATGAATGGGCAGTGTGAGTAACAACTTGGTCACCATGAGTCGTTGGGTACACCAATAGTCTTGGTGTCCCTCGTGGTGATCCTCAGAAGGCAAATTCCAGTGTAGGCGATTAAAGGTGATCATGACTCGTGGTCAGGAATGACGGGTCGTCCAGTCCCTCATTGGGACTGGCAGTATGTTTTTTTCCAGCGAATTTATTAAGGAATTTTACATAATTCCAAAATTCCTAAGGCCTAAATGATGTCTTTTTAAGCTAAAAAATAGAGTGTTTTAAGAGGGGTAAGTTCATTCAAGGCTTATTCGCTTTCGGGCATACAAATTTAGAAGTTCCTAAGGGTGATCAAGCCTAAATTCTTTAAGTTATTCGCAAAATTCTCATTGGGCAATCAAGGATCTTGTGAAATCAGATTTCTTCAGGTATGTAGGGTTATGAATGGGTGTAATTGTCCACACCCATGCCCAATCCCTCTCAATTCATGAAAATTCTAATTGATGAATCTATGGGGTTTTTACCCAACATGTGAATTTCCTAAGTATCAATCATGGGTATGATCTAAACATGTTTCTAATGTTGAATTATGATTAATGGGCAGATTTTACAATGTTTTCAGTTATAAATTATGTTTTCAAGTTTTCTAAATTATGATGTGCATCCATGAAAGTTCATGAATATTGAGATCTATGAAATATGTATTCAAGTACGATGAGATGTATATGAAGAAAACATAATTTTGAATTACCCATATCTATGTTCATCCTTTCAAATGATCATGTCTATGTCAAGCATGTTGAAGTATTGGTCAAGCCCTTATGATCATGTATGTTCCATGATTTATCTAAATTTTATGTTATTAGCTTACCACATGGATTTTGGAGTCTAGACTCCCACTGTTTTTATCTTGTAGTATGGTTTGAGCCCAAGGCTCCTCATGTTATGATTTCATATTTATGAATGTATGTTATGAGTCATCTTCATCACTAGATGATGGTTCAACTTTGTTGAAAATTCATTAACAGCATATGCATGTTTTTGGGAGTAGTGTCTAGCACCGAGTAGGATAAGAGTCATTCAACCCTGTGTCTCCGAACTATGCACGAACATAGGTATGTTCAGATTATTTGGGACCTCCCTTGTGAGCTTTCTCTACCCTCGAGGGGCCTTCCACTTGATATCATATCATGGCAGCATCCTTATCCTTGGCAAGGCTTTGGACGGCTCTGCCGACTTGAGTGTGATAGTCGGGACCACGTAAGCTCTATCGTAGTAATGTCAATTATATGACGAGTCTCCCATTGTTCATCATGAGTTCAGTTATGCATGTTCGTTAGTCATGATATTATGTTTTCAACAGGTTTGACCCAATGTTAAGTCTTACTTATGATTATCAGTTTTCATCTTTGGGTAATTTGATTCAGTTATGATATTCAGCTATGTTTAGCTCATGATTTTAGAAAATAACATGCAAGCCCTACTCTCAGAATCTTATCTTGATTATGTTTTAAAATATGCATGATATATGATTTTACTTACTTAGCGATTTTACTTACCTTACTACTCAGTACTTTTCATGTACTGACTGCATACTCTATGATATATCGTTTCATGATACAGGCTTGGACATTAAGTCTCAGTTTCTTCATTAGCCAGACCTGTAGCATTAGTATTTATCAGCCAGAGTGGTGATTCCTTATCTTTAGAGGGCCCTTCTTCTCAGTTGTATCTAATACTTTTAGTTTAAGACATTAGTGAGTTAGTTGGGGTCTTTTCCCATCAACTCGTCAATAGTAGAGGCTTTTCAGACATTTCATGTAATCATCTTCGACCTTGAGTTATGCATTCTGATGTTATGAGATTATCAGACTTTTGCTATATTAATTATGTTGATCTTTCGGTTACTATGATTGAGTTAGATGATATGTTCATGCCATGGGTCGACTTTGAGCCTCTCAGGGTTCTTTGTCCCGTGTCTCGATCCAGGCCTTTGTTCGGGTCGTGACCAACTTGTTATCAGAGGATTAGGTTTTGAAGTGTCCTAGGGGGAAGTTTCAGTGGTCGAAGGCTTGTGAGAAAAACATCCAAGAGTTGAAGGCTCGACTTACCTCAGCACCAGTATTGACCCTACCCGAGGGTAATAATGGTTTCGTGGTGTATTGTGATGCTTCAGAGTTGGACTTGGGTGTGTGTTGATGCAGTATGGGAGGAGATAGCTTATGCCTCTCGACAGCGAAAAGTGCTTGAAAAGAATTACCCGACCCACGATCTCGAATTGGCTGCGGTAGTGTTCACATTGAAGATATGGCGGCATTACTTATATGGGGTCCACATGGATGTATTTACGGACCACAAGAGCTTTCAATATAGGTTCACCCAGAAAGATCTAAATCTTAGGCAAAGGAGGTGGTTGGAGTTACTTAAGGATTATGACATGAGTGTCCTTTACGACCGGGGCAAGGCTAATATGGTTGCGGATGCGCTTAGTAGACATTCAATGGAGAGTGTGTCCCATGTGGATGAGGGGAAGAAGGAGTTGGTGAAAGATGTTCACCGGCTTGCAAGGCTGGGAGTTAGATTGATCGATTCGACCGATGGTGGTGTTGTTGTACATAACGGGTCGAAATCATCTTTGGTAGTTGATGTTAATTCCAAAAAATATGAGGATCCAATGTTGAGGAAGCTGAAGGAGGCGGCGCGGAATCAGAAAGTGGAGGTTTTCTCCCAAGTGGGAGATGGTGTGCAACAATACCAGGGCCAACTATGTGTTCCGAGCGTTGATAATTTGAGAGTTCGGATATTGCATGAGGCACATGGTACCATATATTCTATTCATCCAGGGTCCATGAAAATGTATTGGGATTTGCGAGAAATCTATTGGTGGGATGATACGAAAAAGGGATATTGCGGAGTTCGTAGCAAAATGTCCAAACTGTCAGCAAGTAAAAGTCGAGCATCAAAGACCTGGAGGTGTACTTTAGGATATTGCCATCCCCACTTGGAAGTGTGAAGAAATCAATATGTACTTCATTACAGGTCTATCTCTTACTAGCCGGCAATAGGACTCCATTTGGGTAGTGGTGGACAGGTTGGCCAAGGATGCACACTTCCTACCGGTCAACACTACGGGTTCAGCAGACGATTATGCTGAGTTTTATATTCGGGAGTTGGTTCAGCTTCATGGAGGTCTCTTGTCTATTATTTTAGACCGATGTACTCAATTTACTTCTCAATTCTGGTGTTCGTTCCAAAAAGTGCTCGAGAGTCAAGTTAACCTAAGCACATCTTTTCATCCTCAGACGGATGGCCAAGCAGAATAAAACATTCAGAATCTTGAGGATATGTTGCGGGCATGTGTTATGGATTTCAAAGGTAGTTGGGATGATCATTTGCCCTTCATCGAGTTCACTTATAATAACAGTTTCCAATTTAGTATCTAGATGGCACCGTTTGAGGCTCTCTACAGGAGAAGGTGTAGATCTCCCATCGGATGTTTTGAGGTTGGTGAGGCATCTGTGATAGGACCAAATTCGGTTCATAAGCCGATGATGAAGGTTAAGTTGATAAGGGACTGGTTGAAAAGTGCTCAGAGTTGTCAGAAATCGTATATTGATGTGAGAAGAAGAGAATTGGAGTTTGATGTAGACGACTGGGTGTTTTTCAAAGGAATCTCCCATGAAAGGAGTCGTGCGGTTCGGAAAGAAAGGTAAACTCAGTCCCCGCTATGTTGGTCCCTATCGGGTTGTGAGAAAAGTTGGTAAGGTGGCGTATGAGTTGGATTTGCCTTAAGAATTGGCTTTAGTTCATACCGTGTTCCATGTATCGCTTTTGAAGAAGTCCTTAGGTGATCCATCCTTGGTCGTTCCGATAGACAACATTGGTGTGAAAGACAGTCTCAGTTATGAGAAAATTCTTGTTGAAATTTTGGATCGACAAGTTCGAAGGCTGAGGAGCAAAGAGGTAGCTTCAGTTAAGGTTTTATGGAGGAATCAGCATGTTGAAGGAGCAACGAGGGAGGCCAAAGAGGACATGATGGCTATATACCCACATTTGTTTTCTACCAGCTCAGTCCCGACTTGAGGTATCAGTTTTTGCCCTAATTCTCTAATCAGTTTCCATTTTTAGCTCATGTGCGCAAGTTTGAATTATGTTATAATAAATGTATGTGATGCCTGAATTTAGTTTAGCTATGTGGTACTTTTCGTAGATAGTCATTCCATGAATTTTTTGTTAAAATAATCAATATTGGAGCATGATAATTTCTTGTTTCTATTTCTTGCTTGTTTCTAACATTCAAGGATGAATGTTCCCAAGGGGGAGATATTGTTATACCCAGAGAACTCAAGAATCAGACCCGGAAGTGAATTAGGAAAAAAACTGGAAAATGTTGTAACAGTTGCAGAATGGGTCACTTAACAACTCGTGAGGAGGCCCAATGAGTCGTCAAGTGACTCGTGGGGAAGGCCTGAGATGATGAAGGACTCAAGGTCCTCAAGGGTGATATAACAACTCGTGGTCAGTCACCACGAGTCGTCATGTCATTCGTGGGGAGGTCCTAGAGAAATATGGTAAAGCTTATCCAGTGTACTCAATGGATGGTACCTAATGAGTCGTCGTCAGTTCTAACGACCCATTAGGAGGGCCATTACCAATCCAAATGAATTTTCATGAATGAAGAGGCAATGCACTTGATGGGTGAACCAACGGATCGTGTGCCCTAGTAACGAGTCATCAGGTTGTCCGTTAGGACTCCCTAAAAGTTATTTTCAATGATTTCAGTAAGGGCTTTTATGTAATTCCTAAGTTCTAAGGGTCGATACTATGTCGTTTTAAGCTCGTAATAGAGGGTTTTAAGCAGAGAAGAATTGATCTTAGGGCATTTCTTCATGCATGCAAGGTTGAAGGTTTGAAGGGAAGAAATTGAGGAGAATTTCAAGAGAAATCTCAGTTGGGTAATTAGGAGGAGTTAAGATTCTTCATTCCCAGGTATGTAAGGTTATGAGTGGGTGCTTCCTTCCACACCCATGCCCATTCCCTATCAATTTGTGATTTGGTTGTGATGATCAACTATGGGTCTTCATTTAATTGCATGATTCTTACATTTCTACTCATTGGTATGATTAAATTGAGTTGATATTGGTGATTTACTAAGCTTGGACGGATTCTATTCTTAATTTCTTTTATCAAAATTGTTTTCTAAAGATTGAATCTAAAACTTCCATGTGTGGATAGTTCCTAATAGAATGTGATGATTATGGAGTAGATGATGAAAAGCATGTTTCCAACCTTACACGTGATTTTGATAATGTTTTCAAAGAAGATGAAGTATACCCAAGTATGATGGAGCTTTGGGTAGTGCCCAATCATGAGCATGAGTGATGATTTTCTTTAATTGACTTTATTACTTCTTTTTGGAGTGAAATCTCCCAAATTGTAATGTGTTCAAATAATTTGAATGGGTTCAAGCATGATAAGGTTTTGGGCAAGGCCCTTATGTTGATAATGATGAAGTGATATTCCTAAAGTAGGCTTACCACATGACTTTTGGAGTAAAGGCTCCCACTATTCTTTGAGCTTCTAGTATGTTTCAAAGTAAAGCCTTCTCTATGCGTAAATCCTTAATTGCTATGCATGTAATTGTCGAGCTTTGTCAAGGACAATGTTAAGCTTTATTTCACATTATGTTGAGTCTATGCATGATTTCGTTCTAAGCTTTTGTCGAAAGGACATTGTTGAGCTTCATATTTATATGATGTCTATTGCATACGTGATGCCATAATGAGCTTTGTCAATAGACAATGTTAAGCTTCATTTCACATGATGTTGATCTTATGCATGATTTCACGTTGAGCTTCGTCACTAGACGATGTTTAGCTTCGTATTCATACGATGTAGAGAATTGCATGTTTTGAGAGAAGTGTCTAGCATCGAGCGAGCTAAGGATTGACTACCCTATGCCCAAGAACTACACGCTAATGTAGGTTGATTCTATTATATTATTGGGACCTCCCTTGTGAGCTATCCCTGGCCCGATTGGCCCTTTGAGCTTGATATCAATATCATGGTACCGTCTGTAGCCCTAGCAAGGGTATGGACGACTCTGCCCACTTGATTGTAATAGTCGGGACCATGTAAGCTCTATCGCGGTATGTCGGTTAAGGGAAGAGTCTTCGCTGTCTATATCATTCAGATTTGCATATCCATTACTCATGATGATTATCTTATGCATGCATGTTTAAAAAGCAAGGTTTGACTCATTATTCAGCTTTTGATATAAATGTTATGATTTAGCTTGAGTCATTTGATTTAGTCATGATGCATGACCATTTATAAAATAAGAATGATTTCATAATGAATGCTTGTGATATTTTTCTTATCCTTAAAGGCTATCATATATGTATGACTTGTTTTAAAAGACTATTATTGCTCTAGATGTTTTACTTACCTTGCATAATTGGTACGTTTCACGTACTGACCGCATATTTTCTATGCTGCATTGTTTCATGATGCAGGATCGGGTTCTCAGGTTCAGCCTTGTTCATAGCCGCTTATCAGAGCTAGCGCCTTCTTATTTGGTGATTCCTCATCTTCTGAGGACTAGACTTGAAGTTACCTTTAGTGTATTTTCAGTTTAAGTATTTCTGAGCTAGTTTGGGGTGTTGCCTTATCAGCTCGTCCAGATTAGAGGCTTATCAGACTTAGACATGCATTCAGCTTCAGATGTTCGTTCTGTTGTTATGTTAAGTTAGACTTCCGCTGAGTTTATATTATGTTTCCTTCATGCTTACTGAATGAGTTAGTGAATGCTTATGTCATGGGTTGACTTGTGGTCTCTGGGGGTCCCTTATCCCGTGTCTATGATCCGGTTCTCCTCTCGGGTCGTGACACTCATGCTATACGCGTTTGCAGAATCATGCCTCCTCGTCGAGTTAACAAAAGAAGAAATAGGAATAGGAATGGCCACGAGAATGGCAATGGAGATGGACAATAGCAGGCCCCACCAGCCCATGAGGAGCATGTACCCGAGCCGGTTGCCCACACTGAGTTCAGCGCAGCCATACAGATGCTAGCTCAGACCTTGACCACCCAGTTCAATCAACATGCGGTAGCGCATATCTCTCAAAATGGGAATGCGGGCGGCAAGAGTCAGAGATTTTCTAAGGATGAACCCTTCGAAGTTTCTTAAATCAAAGGTAGACAAGGATCCAGATGAGCTCATTGATGAGGTTCTTAAGATCACCTAGATCATGGGGTTGACCGGAGAGGAGTGCGCTGATCTAGCCTTATATCAGTTGAATGGGGTTGCACACATCTAGTTCAAGCAATGGAAGGATAGTACGGAAGTTGGAGCGGACCCTATTGGTAGGGATGACTGTCATGCCATGTTTCTGGATCGGTTCTTCCCTCCTGAGATGAGGGAGATTAAAGCGACCGAGTTTGTGAACCTAAAGCAAGGGAGGAAGGCAGTTCAGGAGTATGTCTTGGAGTTCACTCATCTGTTCAAGTATGCACCTAAGATGGTGGTGGATTAGAGAGCCCGAGAGATATGGTTCGTGCATGGGGTAGCAGATTACCTAGTCAAGGATATCCGTACCATGATGCTTCATCAGGACATTGAATTTGATCGGATAGTCTTGTATGCCCAATAGATAGAGGTAGTGTAGATGACTGAGCGGGAGAGAGAGGCCAAGAGGGCCAGGACTGATAGCTTCGAATTCTCCTAGCAGAGGCATAGTGGGCACCGTCAGTAGTCCTACAAGAGGTGTTCACCCCCAACGCCTACAGCTATAAGTGTGCCACCAGATCCAGGCGCTATCAGAGGGGATGAGCATCAGGCTCTAGAGATCGTGGTAGCAGCCCCGTAGAGACCATCATTCCAGAGTGTAGCAGATGTGGACTGAGACACGTGGGTCAGTGCTTAGCAAGTTCAGGTTCTTATTATGGTGTGGGAAGCCCGGACATATTCTTAGGGACTGCCTAGCAGCTATATAGGGGCCGAGGCCCAGCCTCCAGTTCAATAGCTCCACTAGCATGCCCAACTCAGCAAGGGGCATCTACTAGTGCAGGTGGTGGTCGGTGTAAAAATAGATTTTATACCCTAGCATCGCATAGAGAGATGGAGGTCTCCCCATATGTAGTCACTAGTATGTTACGAGTATTCCACCTTGATGTATAAACATTGGTAGTTCCAGGGGGTAATTTTTCTTTTGTGACACCCTACGTTACTATTAGTTTTGGAGTCAGTCCCAAAATCTTATCAGAACCCTTCTCTATCTCTACTCAAATCGGTGATGCAGTTATAGCTTGATGGGTATATAGAAATTTCCCTGTCACAGTTCTTCAGAAAGTCACCTCAGCAGATTTAGTAGAGTTAGCCATGACTGATTTTGATGTTATCTTCAGGATAGAATCATTACATGCATGTTATGCCTCAGTCAATTGTAGAACTCGTGCAGTAGAGTTCGGATTTCTAGGTGATCCAATCTTAGAATGGAAGGGTAGTTCAGTTGTGCGTGTAGGTCGCTTCATTTCCTACCTTAAGGCTAGAAAGATGATTTCTAAAGGTTGTGTATACCATCTAGTCAGGGTTAAGGATACTACGTCTGGAACCCCGACTATCCAGTCAGTTCTTGTAGTGTGTGAGTATCCAGAGATGTTTCTAGATGATTTACCAGGAATCCCTCCCGAGCGGGAGATAAATTTTGGAATTGACCTTCTTCCGGATACGCAACCCATATCTATTCCTCCTTACAGGATGGCTCTAGTTGATCTAAAGGAGTTGATGGAGCAATTGAAGGATCTTCTAGAAAAGGGTTTCATCAGACCTAGAAATCCCCATGGGGTGCACCAGTACTATTTGTCTGCAATAAGGATGGTTTTCTTCGTATATACATTGATTATCGGCAATTGAACAAAGTTACCTTCAAGAATTGGTATCCTCGCCCTAGGATTGATAATTTGTATGACCAGCTTCAGGGTGCTAAGTTCTTTTATAAGATAGACCTCAGTTTTAGATACCATAAGCTCAATGTTCGGGAGAGTGACATCCCGAAGACAGCCTTTAGGACTCGGTATAGTCACTATGAGTTTATAGTTATGTCTTTTGGACTAACGAGTGATCCTGCAACTTTTATGGATTTGATGAACAGGGTGTTCAATCAATATTTGGACATGTTCGTGATTGTGTTCATAGATGACATCCTTATATACTCTCGAAGTGAGAAGGAGCAAGCCTCTCATTTGAGGGTGGTGCAACAAACTCATAAGGATAGCCAGTTATATGCTAAATTCAATAAATTCAAGTTTTTGTTGAACTCAGTGTCATTTTTTGGTCATATGGTGTCAAGTAAGGATGGGTAGGTGGACTCTCAAGAGATAGAAGCGGTGAAGAATTGGCCTAGACCGGTGAATCCTTCAAATATCAAGACTTTCTTGGGTTTAGTTGGTTATTATCGAAGGTTTGTTGAGGGGTTATCATCCATTGCAGCCCTGTTGACTATGTTGACTCAGAAGAAAGTAAAGTTTCAATGGTCGGAGGCTTGTGAGAGGAGCTTCCAAGAGTTAAAGACTTGACTCACCTCAGCACCAGTGTTGACCCTACTTGAGGTTACCGATGGGTTTGTGGTATATTGTGATACTTCAAGGATCAGTCTTGGTTGTGTACTCATGCAGCATGGTAAAGTCATAACCTATGCGTCTAGGTAGCTGAAGGTCCATGGAAAGAACTATCTGACTCATGATCTCGAATTGGCGGCGGTAGTATTTGCCTTGAAGATTTGGAGACACTATTTGTACAGAGTCCATATAGATGTGTTTATGGTCCACAAAATCCCATAGTAAGTGTTTACCCAAAAGGAACTAAATCTACGACAAAGGAGGTGGTTGGGGCTTCGTAAGGATTATGACATGAACATCCTTTATCATCCAGCAAGGCTAATATGGTGGCAGACGCTCTTAGCAGGATTTATATAGAGAGTTCTCACATGTAGATGAGGTAAGGAAAGAATTATTGAAGGAGGTGCATAGGCTTGCACGACTAGGAGTTCATCTTGTTGACTTGACAGATGGTGGTGTCATTGTTAAGAATGGGTCAGAATCTTCCTTGGTGATCAAGGTCAAAGCTAGACAAGACGAGAATCCTATTTTAGTAAAGTTGAAGGATGTCATTTGGAATCAGAAGGTGGAGGTCTTCTCCCAAGGGGGAGATGGTGTGCTACGATATAAGGGTCATTTGTGTGTACTAGGAGTTGATGACTTGAGGGAGCGGATGTTGCACGATGCTCATGGTTACAGATATTCTATTCATCTAGGCGCGACCAAGATGTACTATGACCTATGGGAGATCTATTGGTGGAATGGAATGAAGAAGGACATAACAGAGTTTGTGGCTAAGTGTCTGAATTGTCAACAGGTAAAGGTTGAGCATCAAAGACATAGAGGTGTGCTTCATGACATTAGTATCCCCATTTGGAAGTGGGAGGAAATCAATATGGACTTTATTATTGTCACGCCCCGCCTTGGGGGGTATGACTGGCACCTGGTGCCGTAGTAGGACCTGGACTGCTAACTGGTGAGCCTAAGCATGTCTGGTGCCTGGCTAGCTCTATTTTAGATTTCTGGAAACAACGGGCTATATAACGGCTGTAAATACAGCCTCCGGCCGACTGGGCCTATAGCCACCTGTA
>JACEIK010011291.1:13474-27840 GCA_018107945.1 Datura stramonium
GGGGGGGGGAGAGTTTAGATGAAATAAAAAAACAGGTAAATAACTTAGTTGTATGCTCTTTCAATATAAAAAAGAGAAAATGAAAAATCTATATTGTAGTGAGCGGAAGAGCAAGACGTGTGGGAAATGAGAAGGAAAACCAAAATAAGGGTGTCCAAGTAGAGAAAGGGAAGTGACAGGAAAGAGGAATACTTAGAATGAGAAGGGTAGCATTTAGAGAGGATCCATGTGAACTAACCCGTGACCTATTTGTACCACACAAACCCGCACCAACACGCTTAAGTCCTTTGATTTCAGAATCTGTGTATCTATATTAGTGGAGAACTACATGAAGGGAAAGACTATGGTACTATATTTGCATGCATGAGAATTCTTTTCTGAGAGAGAGTGTTCTATACAGTGTGTATATCCCTAACACATAAATGATTTCTATGTGAACCAGGGATCCTTATCTTTTTTGAGGGCATATGTTAGTTGAATGCAGTCTGAATCTTATTTTCAATAAGAAGCTATAAACAAAGATATAGTACTATGTTAAAGTCAAACAAGCCAAGATGATATTGAGTCATTGCTATAGAGTTGAATCTGATTGATTTAAGATGAGTAATGATCACCAAGTGTTAGGCCTCTTTTTGATACCTTTCACTAGACAAGTGTCTATCATGTGAATTATTGGCTGGCTAAAAAGAATGTGTTGTTCTAAATTTTCTTGAGGACAGGTAATAGTTTAAGTTTGGGGTTTTGATAAGTTGACATCTTAACCAACTTAATTGGGGCTATAAACTTAGTTTTTTGTGATAAACTGATACAAAAAGAAGTACTTATCATGATTTCTCTTCATTTATACAGGAAATTACCATTCAGAAGAGGGTGAAAAGGAATCAAGTGAAAGTGCTTCAAAGATCAAACCAAATATCTTCAAATCTATGAGGACAACCAATCGCGAATCGTGGATGACAAACTGTGAGGCGCGTATCCGTTGTGCTTAGGACCAGAAGAGCACATCTCAGGGTTGAGATCTGTGCTCAAATCACGGACCGCAAATCAGTCGCGCTCCATGGCAGAACATCATGTCCAATTGATAATATAAACTCCATGCAAGCGCGTATGCGAATCACAATATGTGGGATGCGAGTGGGGCGCGAATCAAAGGAAGAAAGTTAGCCATTTTGTGTCACCTGGAACGCGGTCGAAGCGCGGACCGTGAATGACTAACTGTGGCTGTGATTCTACAACGAATGCTGTGGCGGTGGCATCTTTATAATTACTAGTACATTTATTATTTCCTTTTTGGAATTTTTAGAGGGTTTGAAAAAAAATCTAAGAGAGAAAAGTCATTAATGATGATTGCTACGTTTGAAAACACTAGAGGGAATAGAAAGTAAAGTTTTATTTAAGTTTGTTGGAGAATTTCTGTAACACCCCAAAACTTTCCTATATCAAACTCAGACCTTGCATGAAAAAGTCTGAAGAAAATCAGAAAAGTTTCCTTAGAACTATTGAGACAATGAGTCGTGGTCAGCTTCAACGACTCGTTGTATCAGTCGTTGTCAGCCCTGTTGGACCTTCGGGAACCAACGGTACATGAAATGACTCGTTATGAGAAACAATGAGTCGTCCTGTCACTCGTTGGTCCCTAACTCAGAAATCCCTCTTTCAGGACCCCATGACTCAATCAACGAGTCATCGTTACAATGACTCGTGGTGTGAGTCATTGGTTGAGAGCCCCAGAAACCTTCTTCAGTGACAATGAGTGGTAGCAACGACCCGTTGTCTCACACAATGACTTGTTGTGACCAATTGTCATGTCAAATCAGAGATTTTTATAACTTTTTCAGTAAAGGTAATGACTCGACATAATGACCCATTAGGTCCACCAACGAGTCATTGTGTTGGCCGCTGTCAGTTGTGCCAAAATTTCTATCTAGTGAGCATGGGAGGAACCAACGACCCATTGGTTCATCCAACGAGTCGTGGTACCTCTCATTGCCACTTCCAGTGAGCCTAGAACCCAGGTAGTAGGACCAACGATTGGTCCCAATGTTTCGTGACTCAACAAATGACTTGTTGAGTGATCCGTTGGTCCCCTGTCGGCAGTTTTTTTAGTTTTTTCCTCAGGGATATTTTTATAATTTTCCACCTTTTTAATCCTTATACTATGTCATTTTGGGTGATTTTAGGGGAATTTAGAGGGGTAATCGACAATTACTTCACCCCTCTCACCCCCTCAGAAAATCATTTCGTAAGTTTTCTCTTAAAAACTCTCAGTGCAAGAACTAGGGCAGTCACCTTCTTCTTAGATTCTTCAGAGATTCTCTCTGAAAATTCTTCACCGGGCATGTGAAAATTCAACAAGGGAATTGTTCTTCCCTTGTGTCCCCAAAACCCTTCCTTAATTTTTCTATCAGTTCTAGTCCTTATGTTTTTGATTGGAATGGATTTTTAGCAAGAATTTAATTATAATGTGTGGAATATTATTCATACTAACTGTAGTTATAATTCCACTATGTTGTGACTATATAGATGCTTGTCCTTGCAAAATGAACTCTAGCCCTAACTTTTGAATACAGAAAAACTAAAGTCTTGGATAATCAATTAATTATCTAAATTGCTTGATTTTATTAGTATTGGGGATTTCCATATTGTTTGTATATGTTGAAATCTCAGTCAGATGCATGTTAGTCCAGTCTCAGTCAGATTATTAGAATACTTAGTATTATTCATAAATGTCGGTTGATCCGTTTGACTAAGTCTTGTCTTGAGGTGTCAGTGGTGCCTCTCAGTTATCCGTTATTATACTCAGCTATCAGATTTTAGTGGTTCTTTAGACAGTTATGACACTTTCAGATAAGCAGCTTTGACCAGTCTTAGAACCCCCCGCTTCTTATTCCAATTTGTTCTTTAGACGATTACGATGCTTCTAGATAAGCGCTCTGGCAAGTCTTTAGAACACCAGTTACAGAATCCAATCCGATAAGACTCTTAGGGTACTTTCAGATAGGAATCCCTGTCTTAGTCTTGGGCCCCAGTTTCGAGCTATCAGCTTAGTAGTCAGTCTAGGACTATCTAGTGGGAGTAGGACTTAGCACCAAGCGGACCGGGGTACCAACACATCCAGGTTTTATCCTTATGGCCCCAAACTTGTGATCACCCAATTCATGCCTTTATACCCTGACAAGGTATATTGGGTCCTACTGATGGGGTGTATACATTGGACTCCATATCTATCTCATGTAGTTACATGTCGGTTATAGACTCTCCCACCAGTCAACATAGTTTTAGTTTAGCTCAGCTCAGCACTGTTTCAATTTACTCAGTCCAGTTCAGTTTAGTTCAGCTAGCTCAGATCAGTATCTCAGATTCAGGGCATGTGTATGACCATCAGACAAGGTCATTTTGACTATTCCAGTTATATTTCAGTTATTCAGTTTCATTCAGTTGGTTATTGCATGTTTATTTAAGTTCAATTATTTAATCTTTATGCTATATTTTCTCCCACTTACTTAGTACATTCAAAGTACTGATGCATACCTCCTATGCTATATCATATTATGATACAGGTACAGGTTCTAAGTCTCAGGACCGCTAGTAGATCTTCTTCAGGTGATATTGGTTGTATCGGTGGTGAGTCCTTATCATTCGAGGACGATGTTTATTTTCTTCAGTTATTTTCATACAATTAGACTTTAGAGTTAGATAGGGGCTTGTCCCAATATCTCATCAGATATAGATGACTTTCAGATATAGACTCAGACTTTTAGTTTTGTTTTCATATGTACAAACTTTTATTATTTAGTTTTTCTTAAATGGTTTTATTATTTAAGCTTCCGCTATGATTTACTCAGATTACTAGTGTTATGATAGACCATGGGTTGGCTTGGGGTTACTTGTTAATCTAAGTACCATTTCTAATCCAGGGTATAGACTCGGGTCATGACAAATTTTGTATCAGAGCACTAGGTTTAGAATATCCTAGGACATCCTCTTCATGGGTGTGAAGCGTGCCACACTTATGAAAGGGAGGCTACGAGAGGTTTTTAGAAAAACTCCCTTTTGTTCATACTCCTTATCGTGCATTGAAGTTCAATTCCAGAAACATTCTCCTAACTCGTGCTCTATTTATTTTCAATGTGAAATCATGCCTCCAAGATGAGAAAATGAAAGATGGTTCGGCAACGCTAACCGACATGCCCCACCAGCTCCAGTATCCCCTTAGGAAGACCAAGTGTCCTTAGCAGAGTTCATAATAGCAATCCAGCTGTTGGCACAGACAATGACAAATGAGGTGAACCAGCAGGTGGTTCCAGTTAACACGAATGGGTCCGTAGCAGCTGACCGAGTTTGGGACTTCACCCAGATGAACCCTCCTGCCTTCCATGGATCTAAGGTGGGAGAGGACCCACATGAGTTCATGGATGAGATTTGGAAGATCACTTGCATTATGGGTGTTAGCTCCGTTGAGAGTGCTAACCTGGCTATCTACTAGTTGAAATAGGTAGCCCATATCTGGTATGATCAATGGAAAGAAGGGAGACCAGCAGGAGCAGAACTGGTGGAGTGGGAGGAGTTCACAACAACCTTCCTAGACAGATTCTTTCCCCGGGAGCTCAGGGAGGCTAAGGTGGTAAATTTATGAATTTGAAACAGGGAAATAGGACGGTGGAAGAGCATGCACTCGAGTTCACACGGTTGTCAAAATATGCTTTATAGATGGTAGCTGAGCCAAGGGCTCGCATGTTGAAGTTCTTCAATGGAGTATCGAACTTGGTCCTTAAAGAGTGCAGGACTGCAACGCTTATCAAAGATATTGACCTCTCCAGCCTCATTGTTCATGCCCAGCAGATTGAGGCAGAAAAGCTGAAAGACTTGGAGGGGGAGAATAACCATGCTAGGACGGGCCAATCAGATTATGGCCAACAGAGGTTTGGCGGTAGTAGTCGATCACAGCAGCAGCAACAAAGGGCTCCAACACCCACTTCAGCCAACACCCCTACTTTCCAGTTTCGCAAGGATCGGAGAGGTGGAGCATCTGGCTCACAGTCCCAGAGTCACAGCGCCAGCAACCGCTACCCAGATTGACCTAAATGTGGTAAGAACCATCCAGGGGAATGCCTTTAGGGACGACAGGGTTGCTTTGGGTATGGACAGCTAGGAAATTGACTAAGAGAATGCCTGTCAGCAGGACGGGGGAGATCACAATCCACCACTTCAGTAGCTCCAGCAGGTCGACCAATTCAGTAGGCTAACACTTCAGGTACAGATGACAGCCAATGCAAAACCTTTTTTATGCTTTGTCCTCTCATCAGAATCAGGAGAGCTCACCTGATGTGGTCACGGGTATGTTACGTCTTTTCCATCTAGATGTGTATGCCATTCTAGATCTAGGAGCGAAACTATCATTAATGACTCCCTATGTAGCTGTCTAGTTTGATATTAGTCCATAAGTCCTCTCAGAACCATTCTCAGTTTCTATCCTAGTTGGTGAGTTAGTTAGAGCCAGCCGAGTGTATAGAAACTGCCCAATCTCAATCTTGAATAAGGTCATTCCAGCTGATCTCGAAGAGTTATACATGGTTGATTTTGATCTCATTCTTGGCATGGATTGGTTACACTTCGGTTATGCCTCAATCGACTGCAAAACTAGAGTCGTCAGATTTCAGTTCCCTAATGAGCCAGCTTTAGAGTTGATGGGCAGTAGTTCAGTGCCTAAGGGTCGGTTTATTTCCTACCTTAAGGAAAGAAAGCTTATTTTTAAAGGGTGTATTTATCATCTAATTTGGGTCAAAGATTCCAGCTCTGTGACCCCAACTATCCAATCAGTTCCAACTGTCAGTGAATTCCCTGACGTGTTTCCCGAAGATCTTCCCAGAGTCCCTCCTGAGTAGGAAATATACTTCGACATATACCTTCTTCCAGACACTCAGCCTATCTCCATCCATTCTTACAGAATAGCTCCAGCGGAGCTTAAGGAGTTGAAGGAGCAGCTAAAAGACCTCATCGATAAAGGTTTCATCAGGCCCAACATCTCTCCATGGGGTACTCCAGTGTTATTCGTGCGAAATAAAAACGGTACTCTCAGAATATGTATCGATTAACGTTAATTGAATAAGGTCACAGTTAAGAACAGGTATCCCTTACCCAGGATTGATGACTTGTTCAATCAGCTTTAGGGAGCCAGCTATTTCTCCAAGGTAAATCTCAAGTCGGGGTATCATCAACTAAGAGTCAGAGAATGTGACATAGCGAAAACAACTTTCAGAACTCGGTATGGTCACTATGAATTCATGGTTATGTCCTTCGGACTAACTAATGCTCTCGCAACTTTCATAGACCTGCTGAATAGGGTATTCAAGCCATATCTAGGCATGTTCATCATTGTATTCATTGATGACATTCTGGCATACTACAAAAGCGAGGAAGAACATGCTAACCATCTGAGAATAGTGCTATAGATGCTCAGAGACCGCCGATTGTTTGCTAAGTTCAACAAATATGAATTCTGGTTGAATTTTGTGACTTTCCTTGGTCATGTGGTCTCGGGTGAGGGTATTCAGGTAGATCCTCAAAAGGTAGGAGAAGTAAAAGACTGGCCAAAACCTACTTCCCTAACCAAAATTAGAAGTTTCTTAGGTCTATCCGGTTATTACTGATGTTTTGTAGAAGGTATTTCCTCTATTGCATCTCCTATGATTAGGTTGACTAAGAAAAAGGTGAAATTTTAGTGGTCAGATGTGTATGAGAAGAGTTTCCAGGGGTTGAAGACTTGACTCACTACCGCTCCAATGTTAACCTTACTGGAAGGAGCAGATGGATTCGTAGTGTATTGTGACGCTTCCAAAGTTGGATTCAGTTGCGTTCTGATGTAGCGGGGTAATGTGATAGCTTACACCTCTAGACAGGTCAAGGTTCATGAAAAAAACTATTCGACTCATGACCTTGAGTTGGCAGTAGTGGTGTTTGCATTGAAAATATGGAGGCACTACCTTTACGGGGCTCATGTGGATGTTTTCACCGATCAAAAGAGCCTTCAGTATCATTCAATCAGAAATACTTAAATCTTCGTCAGAGAAGGTGGTTAGAGATATTGAAGGATTATGACATGAGTGTGTTGTACCACTCGGGCAAAGACAATATGGTGGCTGATGCCTTAAGAAGGATTTCTATGGGGAGTGTGGCTCACGTTGAAGAGAACAAAAAAGAACTAGAAAAGGATATTCACAGGCTAGCTCAGTTGGGAGTGCAGTTGGTTGATTCAGCTGAGGGCGGAGTAGTAGTGTAGAGTGGATCGGATTCCTCGTTAGTCATTTAAGTTAAGTCAAGGCAGGATGAAGATCCCATACTGCTTAAGCTAAAGGAAGCAGTTTTAAGAAAAGAAGTGGAGGCTTTCTCTAAAGGGGGAGATGGTCTGCTCCATTACCAGGGTGGACTATGTGTACCGGATGTAGTGACTTGAGATAGAAGATACTGGCTGAAGCACATAGTTCGAGATATTTTATCCATCCAGGAGACACTAATATGTACCATGATCTACGAGATATTTACTAGTGGAATGACATGAAAAGAGACATTACAAAATTTATGGCTAAGTGCCTGAACTATCAGTAGGTTAAGGTGGAACATCAGAGACCTGGGGGTATGACTCAGGATATCAGCATACTCATACGGAAGTGGGAAGAAGTGAATATGGACTTTATTATAGGTCTACCTCGTACTAGTCGGCAGCATGACTCAATTTGGGTGATAGTAGACCGGATGACCAAGTCAGCACATTTCCTCCCAATTAAAACAACAGATTCAACTGAGGATTATGCTAGGCTATATATCCGGGAGTAGGTCAGACTGTATAGGGTTCCCTTTTCTATCATTTCAGATAGAGTTACCCAGTTCACCTCGCATTTCTGGAAGTCATTTCAGAAAGGACTCGGTACCCTGGTCAAGCTCAGCACAACTTTTCACCCGCAGACATATGGAAAAGTTGAGTGGACTATCCAAACCCTGGAAGATATGCTAAGAGCGTGTGTGATTGATTTCAAGGGTAGTTGGGATGATCACCTACCTCTCATTGAGTTTGCGTACAACAACAAATACCACTGCAGTATCCAGATGGCCTCATTTGAGGCATTGTATGGTAGGAGGTATAGATATCCTATAGGGTGGTTTGAGGTTAGTTAATCTACCTTGACATGTCCAGACTCAGCTCATGAAGCGATGTAGAAGGTGCAACTTATTAGAGAGAGGTAGAAAACAACGCAAAGTCGATAGAAATCCTATGCTAATGTGAGGAGAAGAGAGTTAAAGTTTAAAGTGAATGATTGGGTTTATCTAAAAATTTCACGCATGAAAGGGGTGACCAGATTTGGGAAGAAAGGAAAACTCAGTCCGAGATATATGGGACCCTACAAAATCTTGAAGCGAATTGGCAGTGTGGCATATGAGTTAGAATTACCTCTATAGTTAACATATGTGCACCCAATTTTCCAGTGTCACTATTGAAGAAGTGCATCAGTGATCCAACTTTAGTCATGCCACTAGACAATGTGGGAGTGAAAGATAGTCTCTCTTATGAAGAGGTCCTAGTATAGATCCTTGACCGACAGGTTTGTAAGATGAGAAATAAGGAAGTCTCTTTTGTGAAAGTCTTGTGGAGGAACCAATTGTTCGAGGGAGCCACATGGGAGACAGAAGCAGACATGATGCCCAGATACCCTCACTTATTCCTTTCCAGTTCAGTTCCAACATCAGGTATTAAATCCTTCCTCAGTACTCTTTTCAGTTCTTTACTCATCAATTCCATTCAGATTTTATATATGCATTCTAGTTGCATCAACTCTGTTAGCATGGTTAAGTTAGTTTAGAGTCCGTTACCATTCAGAAACCAGCTCGTAATCTCAGTCTGGGAGTTGCAGCTCTTTTCCTAGTCTTCCAGCAGTTTTAGCCTTCATTCGAGGATGAATGATCCCAAGGGGGAGATATTGTAACACCCTGAAAAATTCCTAGACCAAACTTAGACCTTGCAAGAAAAATACAGAAGAAAACCAGAAAAGTTGCCTTAGAATGACTGAGACAATGAGTCATGGTCAGCTCCAATGACTCATTGTGTCAGTCGTGGTCAGCCTTATTTGGTCCTTCGGGAACCAATGGGACATGGATTGACCCGTTGTGAGAAACAACGAGTCATCCTGTCACTCGTTGGTCCCCAACTCAGAAATCCCTCTTTCAGGACCCCACGACTCAACCAACGAGTCATCGTGAGTTACAAAAAATTGTGTGGTAGAAATGACCCGTTGTCTCACACAATGATTCATTGTGACCACCCATCATGTCAAATTAGAGATTTTTATAATTTTTCCAATGAAGGTAATGACTCGACACAATGACCCGTTGGCTCTACCAACGAGCCATTGTGTTGCCCGTTGTCATTTCTCTCAGAATTTCTATCCAGTGACCACGGGAGGAACCAACGACCCATTGGTTCGTCCAATGAGTCATGGTACCTCTCATTGCCACTTCTAGTGATCCCAAAACCCAGGCATTCGGACCAACGACTAGTCCCAACGAGTCGTTGTCTCAATCAATGACTCGTTGAGTGACCCATTGGTCCACTATCGGTAGTTTTTCTAGTTTTCCCCAGGAATGTTTTTATAATTTTCCACCTTTTTAATCCCTAACTACGTAATTTTGGGTGATTTTCAGGGAATTTAGATGGGTAATCAACGATTACTTCACCCTGCTCATCCCCTCAGAAAATCATTTCGTAAGTTTTCTCTCAGAAACTCTCAAAGAAAGAACTAGGGCAGTCAACTTCTTCTCAAATTCTCAAGGGATTCTCTCTAGAAATTGTTCACCAGGTATGTGGGAATTCAACAAGGGAATTGTTCTTCCCTTGTATCCCCAAAACCCTTCCTTAATTCTTCTATCAGTTCTAGACCGTGAGTTTTCGAAAGGGAATGGGATTTTAGCAAGAATTTGATTATAATGTGTGGAATATTATTCATACTGATTGTAGTTATAATTCAACTATGTTGTGACTATATAGATGTTTGTCCCTTCAAAATGAACTCTAGCCCTAGCTTTTGAATACAGAAAAACTAGAGTCTTGGATAATCGATTAATTATCCAAATTTCTTGATTCTATTAGTGTCGGGGTTTCCCATATTGTTAGTATATGTTGAAATCTCAATAAGATGCATGTTAGTCCAGTCTCAGTCAGATTATTAGCATACTCAGTATTATTTAGAAATGTCAGTTGATCAGTTTGACTACAGTCTTGTCTTGAGGTGTCAGTGGTGCCTCCAAGTTATCAGTTATTATACTCAGATATCAGATTTTAGTGGTTCTTTAGATGGTTATGACATTTCCAGATAAGCATCTCTGAACAGTCTTAGAACGCCCAGCTTCTGATTCCAGTTTGTTCTTTAGACAGTTACGATGCTTCCAGATAAGAAGCTCTGGCCAGTCTTAGAACACTAGTTACAGAATCCGGTCTGATAAGACTCTTAGGGTACTTCCATATAGGTATCCATGACTTATTCTTTGGCCCCAGTTTTAATCTATCAGCTTAGTAGTCACTCTAGGACTATCAAGTGGAGTAGGACTTAGCACCGAGCAGACCGAGGTTCCAGTGCATCCAGGTTCCCAAAACTACATTACCACTGTAGGTTATTATATTGGCCTTATGGCCCCATACTTGTCATCACCCAATTCATGCCTTTATACCCTAGCAAGGTATATTGGGTCCTACCTATGGGGTGTATATATTAGACTCCACATCTAGCTCACATGGTTACATGTCGGTCATAGACGCTCCCACTAATCAGTACAGTTTCAAGTTAGCTTAGCTCAACACAGTTTCAGTTCACTCAGTCCAGTTCAGCTTGCTCAAATCAGTATTTCAGATTCAGGGCATGTCTATGACCATCAGACAGGGTTATTTTGACCATTCCAGTTATATTTCAGTTATTTAGTTTCAGTATTTTAGTTGGTCTTTGCTTGTATTTTTCAGTTCAATTATTTGATCTTTATGTTGTATTTTGTCCCACTTACTCAATACATTCAAAGTACTGACACATACCTCCTATGTTGTAACGTATTATGATACAGGCGTAGGTTCTCAGTCTTAGCACCACTAGTAGATCTTATTCAGCTGATATCAGTTGTACTAGTGGTGAGTCCTTATCATTCGAGGACGATGTTTATTTTCTTCAATTATTTTCATGCAGTTAGACTTTAGAGTTAGCTGGGGGTTTATCCCAACAACTCATCAGATATAGATGGTTTTCATACATAGACTCAGACTTTCAGTTTTGTTTTCATATGTACAAACTTTTATTATTCAGTTTTCCCTAAATGGTTTTATTAATTAAGATTCCGCTATGATTTACTGAGATTACCAGTTTTATGATAGATCATGGGTTGGCCTAGGGTTACTTGTGACTCCAAGTACCGTGTCTCGTTCAGGGTGTGGACTCGGATCGTGACAATTTCGACAATCAATATTGAATCAAACATCTTTGGGTTATCATTATGAGTATATCTTTCTCATATTTTCTCTTTTCAAGATGTGTGTTATCGTTATGATGAGTAGCTAAGTTTAATACCTATGGTTGTGTGACCCTTGATCTATTAGCATCGATATGAATTTATAAATATAAATATATAGGTTAGCAATCCATATGTTTTGTCAATTCTCCTGTTTTGATTGTTGTTTAACGGTTGCAAATGTGGAATCTTTTCTAAATCAGAAATGCTTGATCAAAGATTTCATAATTAGGAATGAGAATTGACAATGGATTTTTGAGGTTTTCAACCCTCATCTAAAGACTTGAGCTGTTATAAGAATAGTCAACCCGGAACTTTGGACAAGTTTTGAAATAAAAATCACTCAAAGACCAAAAGTATTGAGGATGATAATTTTTTAACTGGGTCGAAAGATTTTAGAGAAATTTATAGAATTGTCAATTCTGCATGTGTAACGTTAACCTATATTTGAGTACAATATAAACTGTCGCAGTTAAGAGGTCTTGGGAATCACAACCCTAGTTTAGTTAAATTCTTGAATCAAGTCAAATATTCCCTTTAATTGTCACTACAAAATCTTTAACTATCAGTGCGATTTTATTTTCCCCTTTGAAATATTGACTAAATAAATTTGAATATTCGCTTTTGATAAAGTTTGCAACTTATTCCCTGTGGAATTCGATCCTAACCTTGTTGGGTTCTATATTCGATACAACGATTGCTTTATACCTATTTAACAGGTGTAATTTAGATGTATCTCCATGCTTGCTAATATCCCACCTGTTTCAGTCAATGATAATATCACCAAGCTATTTGCCAAAGTCTGAACTTCTATGATCATCGGTCCATGGGTAGCCTTTACGCAAGCTAGACTGCCCATGCTCATTGATTTCCAACTAAATGTGTCTGCCACCACATTGGCCTTCCCTGGATGGTATAATATGGTGATATCATAATCCTTAAGCAGTTCCATCCATCTGGGAGAACACATACTGCAAGCTGCGATGGTTAGTGAACACCTCGCAACGAGCCCCACATAAATAGTGCCTCCAAATTTTCAGAGCAAACACCATTGCTGCTAGCTTCAGGTCATGCCCACACCCCTCACTTAAACTATTGTTCTTCCTCGAACAATCTACTACTTCCCTTCTCACATTTAGGCACAAAATTCATCCTACAGACAGGTCTACTTGCACTTAGGATCATGAGACAAATCAATGAAGCTCAAATAATTCACTCACATGCATATAGGATCAACATTAAAAGGACAAAGTTCAAAATCACTTATCTTTTGAAAACTAACTCATCAAGCCATGTTTTGGGCCAACACGAAGCATATGTAATTTATCAATCAAGATTTACCAAAGTCTTACCATTGTGCCCCTCACAATTTGGAGATATTCCCTTTCTCACACAAGATATATGTCAGTAAAAACTTGGGCATAAATAAAATAATTTCCGCTCACTCTCCCAAAGAACTCAACATGCATGCAAAATACGACTCATAGGCTTGCCCTTAGTTTAATACTCCACAAATATAGAATTATAAATCAAGGATCAATTAGGACTTATATTTGATTGTAATATAGGCTAAGGGACGGGTAGGGACTATTTGGCCAAGATAGTGACTAACCTCCCTAAGAACTTTAATACTTCAAAACATTTTGATTTTTAGCACTTTCTTCAATTTCCAATTTTTCTCCTTATACCTCCTTTTATCTTTTAATTTTTCAACTTAGGTGACTAGTGGGGATATTTGTTTCAACATTGAGCTCATTCACATATTTTTTCATCATCATTTTTTTCAAAGCTCTTTCTTCTTTTTATTTTCCCACTATCAATCACCCTCCCCGTTTAGCAAATTTTCACCCTTTTCTTTTCTTCTAATTTTCACACTTTTTAGCTTTCCCTTCACTTTTTCACTTAAGCTCCTCTCATGTAGGCTTTTTCATTAAAGTGCTCTAGGAGTCATTTGGATAAAATACAAGTCTATAGAACAAAAAGGGATTAAGCTTGTAATATGGATATAAAAAAATAGGCTAAGGCTCAAACATAGCTAACTAGGATAATTACAATCAAGACAGGTAAAATAGGATAAAAATAAGGCTACCAAAGAAATGCCTATATCACTTTCTAAATCCATCATTCTTATTTCATTTTGCAAACACACCGGGCAAGTTCTAGATATCAATTTTCAAGCATGGAGTATATTAAAAATTCTTCACACATTGGCACAAAATAGTTTAACAATAGAAATCAAGATCACATAAATATATATACTCATATTGCATGCATAACATAATTAAGCCCATTTTTCTTCTTTTCAAGCACAAGAGTCAAGTTCTAAGAAACTAAGTATTTCTACCTTTTACATGCATTTTTGAGTGAATTTAATAAAGTCTCAATGATACCTAAAGTGAAGCACCTAACATTCATGGGTCCAAGTTCTTGTTCTTCCTAATGACTAATTTACCCTTAAGACAGTCGTCATCCATCCATCATCGGGAAAAGTCATGACTCAATGACTAACAATAAAAATAAATAAAAAATCTAGACTCTCTAATCGGTTCTAAGGGACTATCCACCAAAAAAGTACCGAAAATAAAAATCAGAGGAACCCAAAATAAAATTAAAAAAAATATTACAAACCAAAAAGCATGCAAGATAAGTCATAAATTTTTTTAAAAAAAACTAGGCCTACCATGTGCAAATTCAGAAATTAAGGCATGCATGGTAATATGAAGTTCACTTCCCCCACCCCACACTTAATTAGTAACACTATCCCCAATGCTAAAACAATAAAGCATAAAGTCTTATAGTGAAAGAAGAACTCTCTGGGCCTCTACTCC
>JACEIK010011291.1:28015-38015 GCA_018107945.1 Datura stramonium
TCTATTGAGACCGTGGTCACATCTTGGCCTCTTTTTTCACCACGCCGCCCTGTGACACTTCAGAAAATAAAAGAAAAACAAAAAATAGGAAATAAAGAATAAATTAGTCCAATCCCGCCTAACATGTGTGACTACAATCCTCACCAGGTGTCAAAACACTCTTGACTTTATCTCAAAAGAAAGTAGGATGTCTGATTGCATTTCTGTGATCATGTGCGAAGTATTTTTATAGACTTAGAGGGGTGCGTGAGAGAAAACATATATATGCAGTTCAACTATATCCAAGAAATAAAAGAGCAGCAAGTAGCACATTAGGCTACTATACACACAATATATTCAAAACATAATAATAGAAGTCAAGAATGAGTCAATAAAATAAAGCTCGAATTCTGGTTAGTCCCTAGTAGAGTTGCCAGAGATGTCACACCCCTTTTTCCAGCGAGGGTCGGAGACAAGCGTTTTTCCAATTGAAGTGATGGTTTTGAATAGGGATTATTTTTAATTACAGAGTCACCACTTAGAATTGAGTTATGGTGTTCCAAGTCACCTCATTGAATCCCTAATCAAAAGAAAGTTGACTTTTTTATTATTGGTCTGCACACTAAAAATTTGGGTAAGGGAATTTTGATGACTGAGGGGAAGGTGTTAGGCACCCCTCAATGTCCCATAGTTCTAATATGATCAATTTATTAACTTATGCCTGGCTTAAATTAATTTTGAATAAATTATTTATATTAGTTATGCCTATGATTTATGTAATGACCCGAATGCCGTTACGGAAAGGGAATGGACTAGGAGTGCTGGAAGCAGGCTAAGAGAAGGATAGAAGAAGATGTGAAATAATCAAAGTATGAAAATAATAGAATCTGGGTAACGGTCGGAGTCCCGCATGACAAATTTAGGAATTAACTACTGAAACCACTGTAGCGGTGCTCTGGACATTGTAACGGGTCCACTATAGCGGAAATGCGACCGTTGCAGCGGATGGCGAGAATTAGAAAGTGGGTTTAAATAGGATTTATGGTATTTTTACCTAATTATTTTCAAAATATGATCAGACGGGATAGAGAACGGAAATTTTCTCTAGAGCAGTGACCTCTTCTCCTAAGGTAAGATTTTTGATTTCCTACCCTTTCAACGAGTATTTTTGATCCTAAAATTCTCGTAGACCTTTAATGGTGGAATTTTGAGTGGAGAAAACCCTAGGTTGTTAGACTAGGGCTGAGTTATAGGGAGTTTATAGTGTGGTTTGATTTGATGTTTCTGGAGTATTGATCACTCCCCTTGGTTTATTTGTTTGAGAATGAAGGTTACATGAGAATTGAGACCTAAAAATAAGTGGAATTGGGGGTTACTTTCAAAAGTTCCCTGAAGGGGAGGGTTTGATCTTCTAAAACCCTTATTTGAAGAGTGAGTAATGAATTACTCTCTATTGTGTGGTAGATTACGAGCATTCGGAAGCTGTGAGAAAGGGAAAGAATCCGGTGGAGTAACTGACTCTTCGTGTCAAAAATCGAGGTAGGTTATGGTTAAAGGGATTAGACCCTATATAATGGTATATACATTGTTTGCAATGTTAATATACTATTAGTCTTCGAACATTATTTGTTGCAAGAATTTATTATTGATAACTTGTTGTAAGAACACGATGTAGTGTTAAACTGTGATAACTGTTAAGTAATGATATTACACTCTATTAATGAGATGGTAGTTGGTTTGTAATGGTTACTTAGAGGAGTATATTGTAACCTCCTTCTTGTTAAATAATGCACCTTGATGTGTTTAGTTGATGAGAATGATGTAGGATAGTATTACTATCCTAAGATGTGAGGCTCATGCCCGAGGGGAGCATCCGGGAGAGCGATGTTGTTGAGTGGCTCGTGTCCAAGGGGAGCATCCGGATGAGCATATGAGTGGGAGCGGATGCCACGGTGACACAATACATGAATTTCTAGAGTCCCCTACAAGTCATGACTGGAAGGGAAAAAATAAGACCATCTGGCATGTGTGTACACTGATATTGTTGTTTGAGTGTTATGGGGACATGGCAGAGGTGTGTGCTCGACATGTCACCCTTTATTTTGTTTTATGATGTTGGTGTAGCTTATTGACAATATGGATTAAATATATATCAAACGTTAGATTTGAATGTGTGAATACTGTACTTGTGATCTGAGTTAAAGATGGTGGAAAAGATCATGTGTGAATTAACAAATGACGAATTGATATTGAGGTTGTTATCCCTGTGATAAAAGGCTCTAAATGTAAGTAATAATAAGTGTATGTGAATTGGTGTCAAAAGCTTGCATGCTATCTAAATTAATATATGTGTGTGTAAACTATTGTAAATTTTAAGCTAAAGAGGGTGCAGCTAAGTCGAGTTAATTCCTCAAGCAGTACCACTGTAGAGGATCTTTTTCCGCTGTGGCAAGACCGCTACAACGAGAGGCCCAATCCAGTTAGTAGGACAGTTGTCACCTGTATAGAGATACTGCCAACAAAATAGTTTTTGTACTTTGTTATGATGTTTAGGAGTTCTTTTATATCATATTTGCATTGATTATGTGTTATTATGAAAGTTTGGCCGATGATGTCTACCAGTATCATGTTTGTACCGAACCTATGCCTGCTCTTCTTTTCTCAGTGCAGAATTCGATCCAGGAAGTTCCTCACGTCCTTACTTTTGAAGCGGCAACAATAATTGAAAGGTGAACAAATAGAGAAGGCAGTGCTACTCCTTGTCGAAGATGTCTTTTCTTTCCGAACATTACAGTTTTCCTTTTATTTTCTCTTGGTTAAACATCCTATAACTGTAGTTAGACGTTGAGGTGCAATGACAATCAGGTCTTGGGATTATTTATCATTTTATTCATTTTTTGAGAATTTTGTTTATTGACGATCCGATTCATTTTATTATATTACGAGTTTATTTCTTTATGCATGTTCGATGTCAGAATTAGTAAGTGGGAATCGTTGGTTCGCCCACCGGAGGCTTAGTGTGGGTGCTAATCATAGCCATTTTGGATTGTGATAAAGTTGGTATCAAAGCCCCAGGTTCATTGATCTCAATGCACTAAGATGTTGTCGAGTCTCACGGATCAATGCGAAAATGTCCGTAACTTATCTTCGAGAGGTTGCAGGACTTTTGGAAAACTCCATCCTTTCTTTTCGGCTATTACTTGATTCCAATTGGTTTCTGGTAATCTAAATTGGTACTTAACAACTTTTTTTCTTTCCTTCTCAAATGGTGAGAACACGCACAAATGGTAACAAAGACGCAACACCTGAACCAGCAGCGAAAACCGCAGTTCCCGATAGAGGAAGGGGTAGAGGTGGTAGATGGAGGCCTACTAATACTAGAGGCGGGGCTCGTGCTCCTTCTCCAGTCAGGAGAGGTTTGTATCTCCTGTGCCACCAGCGGTACAGGAGTAGGTGGCTTTCGAGGTTGAAGTTCCGACACAAGGAGAAGCTCCTACTGCTCTAGCATCCACTGAGGTTCTGGCTTAGGTCCTCAATCTCTTGAGTGGTATGGTGGGTAATGGGGCAGTGACAGCAACTCCTGTGGAGTAGTAGTTGGGGATATAGCATGCAGCTGTAGTGGCTCTTAGAAGTGATGACATGTCAGAGGTTGTCATGTTCCTGAGACCAGTAGCGGGATCATTGATGACAGGGAGGGAGCATGAACTATTTTAGAGGTTCACCAAGATGAAGCCTCGCACTTTCTACGGCACTGAGGCGGAGGACACCTATGAGTTCATCATTGAGTGTCATGAGAGGCTCCACAAGATGGGAGCGGTAGAGAAGTGTGGTGTAGAGTTTGTTACTTTTCATTTGATAGGGATGCTAAGCTCTGGTGGAGAGCTTGTGTAGAGTGCAGACCACCGGGGTCACCACCATTGAATTGGATCCAGTTCTACTCCACTTTCCTAGAAAAGCATGTTCCCCACACTCCGAGGGACAAGAGATGGGATGAATTCACCACTATTGAGCAGGGGAACTCATCTGTTACAGTATACGAAGCTTGATTTCATTCTCTGTCCTGGTATGCTCTAGCCTTATTGCCCATGAAGGAGGAGAGGATCAGGCGGTTTGTTAAAGACCTGAATGTGGGTCTCCAGGTATCAACTCTTCAGATGGTCTCCTCAAGTAAGACCTTCCAAGAGGTGGTGGATTATGTGAAGTCCGTGGAATGGGTAAGGCATGAGGGATATGTAAGGAACGCCAAGAAGAAGGCTTAGAGTGTGGGTTCCTTTAGTAGTTCTTTTGCTAGGGCTCCGACACCTCAGGGTTTCTCTGGGGCCCTATTAAGTTCACCATGCAAATGTTAGCGGCAGGTCCGCCAGGGACAACTCCACGACCATTAGGTGCAGTTAGGGGTACTCAGATTATTCGTTCATACTTCGGAGCTCGCCCTATTTCCTCTATTCCTGCTCAGAGGCCAGTGATTTAGAAGGTATATCATGAGTTTGGTGAGTATGGACATATCCATAAATGGTGTCCCAAGTTTGGATAGGGCAGGAAGATTATTCCTCACCTAGCTTCTCGAGCTCCAGCCCCTACCGAGAGAGGAGGTAATACATTCAGTCGGGATCGTCCATGGCTTGTACGAGGTAGTCAGCTAGCCATTAGTGGTGGTGCTCAACAGAGTAGAAGAGGTGCTTATATGGGTAGGGGTGGAACCTAGTCAGGTAGAGGGGTGGCACAACCCAACTAGGGCGGTTCTCCAGCGGGTAATCAAGCCCATTTCTATGCTTTTCTTGGTAGGCCAGAGGCAGAGGCTTCAGACACTGTTATTACAGGTACAGATTTTGTGTTCGATAAAATGGCTATTGTGTTGTTTGATCCAAGCTCTACATCTTCTTATGTGTCTACTTATTTTACATTGAGTTTGGATCTTGTTTATGATGTGCTCTATACTCCTCCTGTTTCTACTCATGTTGGGGATTCTGTGGTGGTGAATAGGGTTTTTCGTTATTGCATTATTGATTATATGGGGTTTGACACTTTGATAGACTCAGTGATTTTGGACACGGTTAATTTCGATGTAATTTTGGGAATGAGCTGATTGTCCCCTTACCATATCATTCTAGATTTCCATGCTAAGACCGTCACTGTATCGGGGTTAGGGGCCTCTAGGTTAGAGTTGAAAGAGAATTGTAGTCCTACTCCTAATAAACTCATATCCTATATTAGTGCTCGTAAGTTGATAGAGCGGGGTTGTTCTACGTATCAAGCACATATTCGGGACATTAGTTCCGAGGGTCCTTTCATAGAGTCGGTCCCAATTGTTCATGAGTTTTTAGAGGTGTTCCCTGCAAATTTACTAGGCATGCCTCCAGACCGTGACACTGATTTCTATATAGATTTAGAGCCAGGGACTCAACCCATTTTTGTTCCTCTGTACCAAATGGCACCTGCTGAGTTGAGAGAACTCAAAGAGCAGTGTTAGGAGTTGCTTAATAAAGGGTTTATTAGACCAAGTGCGTCATCGTGGGGTGCCCCAATTTTATTTTTGAAGAAGAAGGATGGTAGTATGCGGATGTGCATTGACTGCCGTTAGTTGAACAAGATAACTATTTGGAACATGTACCCTCTTCCTCAAGTAGATGATTTGTTTGATCAGTTATAGGGAGCAACCGTGTTTTAAAAAATTGACTTGAGGTTGGGTTTTCACTAGCTGAAAATCCGGGCTGAGGATGTTCCCAAAATAGCCTTTTGGTCTAGGTATGGGCATTACAAGTTTCTGGTCATGTCATTCAAACTCACTAATGCCCCAGTTGAATTTATGAGCCTGATGAACAATATTTTCAAATCTTAGTTGGATTCATTTGTGATAGTGTTTATTGATGATATCTTGGTGTATTCTAAGACTAAGTAGGAGCATAAAATCATCTAAGAATTGTTCTAGGATTACCGCAAGAGAAGCAACTGTAAGCCAAATTCTCTAAGTGCGAGTTTTGGTTGGAATCAGTGTCTTTTCTAGGGCATGTGGTTTCCAAGGAGGGAATCCAAGTTGACCCATAGAAGGTGGAGGCGGTTAGAAACTGGGTGAGGCCAACTAACATGATGGAAATTCAGAGTTTTGTGGGGCTGACTAGTTACTCTGTTGGTTTATAAAGGGTTTTGCATCCATTACTTCGGTGCTGACCAAGTTGACTCAAAAGGATGTACAACCGCTCAAGTCATTAGATGAGGGTTGAAAGCCTCAAATCCCCGTTATTAATTTTCTTCCTAATCATGAATTCTTTGGTCAAGAAAATAAGATTTTAGGCAAGATTTAACATTTGCAAACGTTAATCGACAATGGAAGAATTGATTATACATATGGTTTGATAACCTAAATATCTACATTCATAGAACCATCGATGTTAATAGATCAAGGTTTAAACAACTCTAGGTATAAAGCTTAACTACTCATAATGCAGATGATAACAACCATAATTGAGTAATCAATATTTAAAATCAACTTACAAAAATTGTAAAAGAATTGTTGTTGAGATTGAAATCCAACCTTCCTTCAATAAAAATGATGTTTTCCTTATCCTCTCGGGTTTTTTTAGTCACACAATGAGCGGTCCCTTTTTCCAAAATGCCTCTCCAAAATAAAACCCTATAAAGTATTTAAAAAGACAACTAATTCGTGCTTTAAGTATTTACAAAATTGTCAGCGTCATAGCATTCACCGTCCATGGTTTAGCCGCGCTTGGCTTAATTTTGAACTTAACTTTTTGTCTGATCTTCTTTGCATCCACGCTCCATAGTTTGGCCGCGCTTGTCTTCATTTTGGTCTAGACTTTCTGTTCTGATCCGCTTTGCATCTGCCCTCCATGTTTCAGTGTTCTTCACTTTTTTCTGTGCCCTTTGTGTATTTTAACTTCTTGGCTTGCTTTTTCGTCTCTTTTTCGCTAGGAATAGCCCTTAGACCTTTTCATCTCACACCATCTGTAACATAAGAAATTAGACCATGAGATGCATATTTTTTAACACAAAACAAACAATAATCTTAAGTTTAAGCAAAAGATAAGTAGGTGAAATACCCTGTTATCAAAACCCCCAAACTTAAACTATTGCTTGTCCTCAAGCAAGTCTAAAACATCAACTATTTCCTGAATCCAAGAATGGACTTTGATTGATACCAAGCATGTAGACTTTTTACTCAACTCATATTTTCAACATTACTTCACTAACTATAGTATCCTGATGTGACACACCAACCTCCAAGCATGTTTAACACCCTAACATTACTGTTATCTTGTTTATAATTTCTAATTGACTGACATAGTCAAACCCTCACATTCACTGCAATGACCTCATATGAAGAAAAGATTCTCCTACACACAAATTGTGATTTCTGTATGGATACAATGACGAGATGAACTCTCACCCTCACAAAGATATTCTCATGCATGTAAGTAGTACCATATGCTTTCCCTTCATATAATTCTCCACTAATATAGACACACCTCATTTGAAATCAACTAGGACTTGTGGGTCTTTATGGATTAATTTGGTTTGGGTAAGGTATTAGTTTTGAGTCAACTTCTACTTTCCGAAACACTGCATTGTGCACCTCCACCACCTTTATTTAGCACATTGTATCTCCTATTCCCTTGTCTAGTCAAGTTTCTTGTTCTTTTTTCTTTTTCTTATTTTTTATTAGAAGGAAGAACTTGAACCTTTTTAACTATTTTTTAATGACAAAATGACTATTTTTTTTGAGTCATTTCCATTTCTCTTTTACTCATCTCTTTCCCCCAAACTTAGGCTTTTAGCCTATGTTTTAACTCTAAGAACATGTAACCCTCAAACTTAGGCTTTTTAGCCAAAGTTTGCATTGTTGAGTGTTTTGAGAAGTTGTGTTTCAAAAGACATACAGTTAACGATGAAGCCTATGAAGTTTTTAAAGAATCAGTTTTAGGCTCAAAGGGGTTGACTAGGGATGTTATGTACATGTAAGTCATTTTGGTATCACAGTGGTAGTCCAAACAAAGCCTAATATCATTTTTCAAACCAGGTGTGATCTATGATTTTGCCTTGAAGATACTCTCGACAAGTTCTAGACTACAATGCATACAAGGAACTGTACAAAATTTTCACAAACACTTGGCATATGAAGTAATTGAATACTATGACTCAATCCCATATTAAAAATAATAAACTTGGCAAGCGATGTTCACAGAAAGTCAAACAAGGATTTTTTTTGCAGTCACAATCAGGAATAGTTCTATATTTTTCATTCATTCTTGAGTGTTATAAAAGCTCACACATTTTGTATCAAATAAGTCAAATGCTAACTACAAACAACTGACTACAGATAAGACTTTTTCCCTTAATAAAATTGCCTAGCTATCTATCATCGAGAAAAGCCACCCGGTTCAAGTCAAAATAAACAAAACAACTTTGCTCCTTCATAAAGAACCGTAGCATGAAGAAAACCCTTGAAGTTTTATTTAACAAAAACTATATCAACACAAGGTTAACTTGATAAGAAATGCTCATACTCATATTTCAATTTAAACAAGCCTTTTGTATCACAAAAGCAAACTCATGATAGGCACATATTTACACATAGCGGATTATCAAACTATTACAGATCATCGTGTTTATGCTACCACACTTTTAGATAACCTACCCCTATAAAATAGCATATGTATTGTCCTCAATGCATATAAAATATGGATATTAGAAAAGGTAGGAGCTCCCTGGAGCGCTTTAGGCGCTCCAACCTGCTTGGATTGATGAGGTCTTAGGAACTTTTCCTAAATCTATGGTATGATCGGCCTCCTTAGACTGGGAAGTAGTATTAGGAACTGTGGTGGTCATAGCGACATCTTTTACCTCTCTGCACCCCCAATTGCTTCCTTCTCACATGCAACCTATAAGAAGTAACAACATAGTCAATGAAAAACATGGGTTGCCTCCCAAGCAATGCTTGATTTAATGTCGCGACATGACGCGATTACCTTGATTACTCAGAATCCATGAAGGTAAATCTTTTCCCTCCACTTAACTTCTTTTTGCACTCCTAGGTACTGCCTGAGCCATTGGCAATTCACCATTTACTTCTTACCACACTGTATTTCTAGTGAATTTCCATGCAAGACTGCCCACACAACCTTATAAGGGCCCGACCACTCAAACTTCGCCATGCATGGGAACAAATGGATTCTGAACTTAGGAAATAAAACCAAATCACCCGGGCTAAACTTTCTCTTATCATCCTTATCTTAAAGTGTCGATCACTGAAATGACCCTCATGTCTCCTGGCTGCTTCATAGATCTGCATACCTTGTACACAACGTCAACATTATTCAGCTGAAACTTTAACTCGTCACTCTCCATGTCAACTAGTGCTCTTCATATGGACAAAAATGTTCATCCCATGATGATAGAGATGTCGAAGGCTAACTCACAATCCAACATGAAAAATCTGCTAGAAAGATGAACTTATCCACTTTTACAAGAACATCTATCAATACACCAACTAATATTTTTATGGTGCGATTATCCATGAGCAGTCACATCGTGGTTTGTATGGGAGCTCTCAAGCCTAACTGTTTATAGACTACTAGTGGAATAAAATTGATGCTGGCTCCTAAATCACTTAGTGCTTTGATCAAATTTAAGGATCCAATAGTGCATGGGATTTTGAAAGCCCCTAGGTCTTCCTTCTTTTGCGCCAAGGAATAAGAAGCAATTGCACTACAATGGTGCAAGTTATCCACTAGATCACAACTCACCGTCCTTTTCTTAGTCACAAGTTCCTTTATAAATTTTGCATATCCAGACATCTGTTTGAGTGCTTCTGTTACACCTCTTAAAATTCTCGACACATAGATGGCATATTCGCATGTTGGTTAAGAGTTTTTGAGTGCCACACATGCTAGAAAAAGGCCCGAAAAAAGACCGGATAAGAAATTCGTCGAACCATCGCGGAAGGAGCCGGGGCAGAGCCCCTCCGCGATGGCAACGTGTCACGGAGGGAGGGCCTCCGCGTTGG